>SKCR01033181.1:0-236665 GCA_019454045.1 Zanthoxylum bungeanum
CTCTACCACTTTCATGCCACTACACCGGCCTATGGCGGCTGGTATGGGCTACTTCTAAAGAAAATCGTTGTCTTTTCCTTTGTCATTATTATCCTTATAGAAGTTTATCTTCTCACCTAGGGCATACATTACATGACTCCAATACAGTTCAACTTGTGATCCCATCTTCGTTCCTCAGATCAATAAAGCGAGTCATATGCTACTGTTTAAAGCTTCCTTCAGCTCTTTCAACCAAGTCGAGCTGACATATAAAGACTTCATCGGGTTGGTTTCAACAAATCCTAAGAGAACCCCAAATCCATCACTTCTTTATGAGATCGGGTCGGCATAAATGATTGTCAAGCCATTAACAAATCATATCACTGGAAGATCCTCTTTGGATCATGAGGTCGGGCTCATCTGTCAAACACATTCTGTCTTTATGGGCTCTTGGGCCTTTATCATCCATTTTTCGCTAAGTACAATACTCATTTTGATGGAGTTGGTGTTTGGAGTGTTAGTGTCCTAGACATGCCACAAGATCTTCTAAGCGTGATTCGTGTGTGAATTAATCAAAAAAATTTACAGAAAAACTCACCTTGATCGGTTTTAGGCTTTCAAAATTCCTTTGGATGTAGTAGCTCGGAGCTTGAAATCGAGTTCCAAACTCTCGGGTGAGTTTCCCTATCACCATCTTTTGACTCCTTATGTACTAGCAAAAAAAAAAATTTGAAGAACAAAAATGTCTTCCATGGAGATAGGCTCACAGTTTTAACAAGTAAAGAGAGAGTGAATAATGATTTTTTTTTTTTGTTTCCAAAACATATCACTTAAGTTGACTTGTGTTTGTGTAATAAAATGCCACATTTATAATAGCCAACAACTTCCATCAAATAATGACAAGTGATGTAAGTCATGGGTCCCACCCATTTAATTCCAAATCTAGTTGGCTTACATAACACACTTTGGGCCCGGTTCGTTTAATCCGACTAAACGAATTTTTCATCGCGAAGTAATTAAATCCAATTTAATTAAATGATAATGCCTCGCAAAATTATTACGAAAGTCGCTCGCGAATTAATTCCAAATTAATTTGTTCGCTTGAATTAAAATCCAATTTTAATTCCGTGTTGAAATCCAATTTCAATTAATATATCCGATATATTATTTTAGCCTAAATAAATAAATTAAATAGAAAAATCCAATTTCACTATTAAATTTATTTTACCGATTAATTCCAAATTAACCGCGTTCTCTCTTCTCGGCGAATTTAATCCCAGATAAATTCTCGACTCAATTAATCCCAGATTAATTCTTTCTCTGTTAATTAATCCTAGATTAATTCTTACCGTAATTAATCACAGATTAATTTTTTCTCTCATAATTAATCCTAGATTAATTCTGTTCTAGTCAAATGTCATTGGTGAATCTTCCGGAAGCGACCCAAGAGATCCCTGGATATGTTAGCAGTAAATACGGTCATTGGACTATCCGAACACGTGCGTACCCGGTACCACATTCTTACCGATTTATAAGACATGGTTGGCTTCTAGCAAATCACCGTGTCTACCCAATTCTCCAGAAATATTATTTAAAGGAATATCTAATCTTTACCAGACATAATATACTAAGTATTGCGTATTACGATCCAATATCGGATGTCACATGTTAGGCCTGGGGTTGGAATTGTGTATGCCCCGTACGAAGCATATATCGAATCACTGGCAACTAGTCTCTATAATCGGATAACCATGACCTAGCCATATTATCCCGATGACTGCAGTACTTAAGAGTATCAGTTCCGTATCCTACGTGATCATCATCTCCATATGACTGAAGTGATACTTCCATCTTGACATGACACCCAATACACTACGATTCTCAGTATACCCAAAAGAGGCGTACACAGAACCTGTTAAAGCCCCGGACGACCAAAACCAAAGTATATTGATTGTCGCAAGTATTAGCGATGCAAGTCTCAGGTTAAGACCAAATACACCTACGTACCCTGATTCGGATTCCCATAGACACATAGTCATACTACCAATGAGATTCTGAGGGGTCTATCCAGAGCGAAGCTGTTCCCGTACCATCGGCAAACAGAACCTCCTATCACACTTGCATGAGTATCCAATACCCAAATATATGAGAAATATGTCGTTAAGCTTCCATAACGCGCACAAGTGTAATACTAGCATATTCCGCATTATCGATGTCCAGTCTCGATAATACTACGACTAGGGATATTTAATGATTAAACCTTTCGAGGATTAATACTGTCTCATATCTTATTAATCCGGTACTAATCATATGGACTTTTATCATTTATATATCCAAGTAATCCTATTACAAATGATAAAATAGCAATTTCATTTGTCACATAGTTAAGTTTGTACAAGAACACTATGTCCTTTACAAAATAGTGATGCTATGGGTCATAATTGTCCAACAATCTCCCACTTGGCCTATAGCCAATCAGTCAAGTGTCCGACACTTGAACTATGTACGGGTCGCTCATGCTTATGTTGAGATATCGCTTTCGCCAGCGAATTTACAAGGTTATCATCTGATGCAATTTATTCGATCATCACATCGCCACGATGTATGATCTCACGAATCAGATAAAATCGTCGAAGTACATACATGGATCGTTGATGAAACCGTAATTCTTTAGCCTGTGCTGTAGCCTAGCTCAGCTGCTAACAGAACTACTTCCTAATCTAATTAGGAATTTTATAGATCTAAAATGCTTCTTCTGCTGCCTCAGCTGCAACAATATAATCCGTTTTTGTTGAATCGACAACAGTATCTTGCTTGGAAGATTTCCAGCTCACTATTCCATTTTTCAAATAAAATTACATACCCTGATTGTGACTTAAAGTCATTTTTATCGGTTTGGAAACTTGCAACGGTGAACCTAGTCACTTCAAGTTCTCATTCTCCATGTTTTAAGAATGCATCCTTAGTTCGTCTAAGATACTCAAGGATGTTCTTAAAATCAATCCAGTGACCATCACCTGGATCGGTCTGATTGTGACTCCGCATGCTCAAAGCATATAAGACACTAGGTCGCGTACATATCTTTCAATGTACGAGTTCTTGGAGAGTGCCAACAACTTTTAGATCTATCCCAGTAGATCTTTATTCCTAGAATAAAAGTTACATCTCCTAAGTATTCCATGGAGAATTTTAATGAAAGCCAAGCTTTCACCGATTGTTAACATGGGAATGTTATTTCCAAGAAATAATACATCATCAATGTATAGGACATCCAATGTCAGTGCACTCCCACTAACATTCTTATATACACAAGAATCATCTTCGTTTTGAATGAAACCATATTCTATTATGATCTCATCAAAACGTTGGTTCTAAGAACACAATGTTTGCTTCAATCCATAAATAGATCGATTTAACTTGCAAACCTTGTTTGTATGTTTCGGCACGATAAAACTGTCAAGATGTTGTAAACATTCTCCAAAAGGTTTCCGTTAAGGAAATCGGTTTTGACGTTCAGCTGCCATATTTCATAAATGAAATATGCAGCACTTGCAAGCATTATCTGAATGGATTTAATCATGGCAACAGGTAAAAGGTTTCGTCATTATCGACACTATGTTGATGACGACACCCTTTCGCTACAAGCCTAGCTTTGTACGTTTGTATATGGCCATCCATGTTTGTCTTCACCATGAAGACCCATTTGTTACCAATAGACACAATGCCTTCTGGTACATCAACCAATGAAAACTAATGAAACTAATGAAAACAAAAAAAAATTAAAAAAAAATAGTGATCAGCGCTACAGTGCGCGCACAGTGTGCGCGCGTACTGTACCGCGCACAAGATTTTTGTTTTTGCTCAATCTGGAGCTTCCGAACTCTGATTCAGTCCCGATTTTTTCCTAGACACTTGTAATGGAATATATTATTTCATTAAATAATTTAAAATTACACCCATACTTGATATCCATGGGTTAGACCCATTTCCGCTGCCCAGGGCACCGTTCCGACCCTAGGGATTCCATAACTGCCCCAACACACTCCACCCCTCCTCGGTATTTGAACCTTCCTAGGGTAAAAAATCACCACCAATATATATCCCTTAGTTCTCGGTATCAACGAGTTGGTGAGTTGGTGCGAGAACTTCATTAAAGATGGTGTTGTAGACCGATCTAGTGTCTTTGGGTTGTTGGCTTCTTGGAGAATGATATATCACTTCAACTATTCTTAGTCTCATCTTTCTGAGGACGGTCTATTCTACATACTTTCAAAGATGCCTTTTTGTAATGATTGCCTTTCTTTCATCGTCATTTGAAATGGAAATTTTAGGGTTTTTGAAACATCCGTAAGAATATGTGATGGCACAACAGTCTTTTTTAAATACCCATCACATCCACCAAATCCATTTTTGTTTTGTATCTCAAATATGTCAAGTGTCACCCATCTGTGACTTGCACGTCAAAACTTGGGTGGCTGAGATTAACTGAGCTCGTGGCTCTCATCTTAGCCCTTAATTTGAATTCAATGGATGTGATTGGCATAACACGTGTCATTAATTCATTTCTCATATTCTAAATCAACGATCAATATCTACTTGAGTAGCCAATTTAAGGGCCACGCTCACTCGTTTCCTCACTTTTGCCAACTTCATCTTCCTCAAAATGCTATCAACAAGAACTTAAGCACTCTCTGCAACTTCGAGCCCTCTCAACAACTTCATCTCTTCAATCTTTGTCTTCAATATACAAGTAAGTGTCGTTTGATCTCGCTCTTTACCTTTTCATACCAAACATGTTTTTCATCTATAACTAATGCGTAATGAACATGATGAATATATGCCCTGTTTGATAACATGCTCTGGGTTTTTGTGGATTAATAGTGGTTCTGGGTTTGTATTTATGGGTTTTTGGGTGTTTGTGTTTGCCTGGAATGCCTTAATTTTAGGTTTATATCATTCATATATGTTTCTAGACTATTAGGTGGTTTTAAATTGGAATGAATAAATCAAGTTAATTTTCTGTGTTTTGTTATGTTATTGCTTGCAAATTAACTATTTCGCCATCGTTAGGGATTTTAGAACTTTCTAAGGTTAGTCACTTGGTAGGGATGACATGGAAAACCGTACATAAATATTAAGCCCAACTAAAAATAGAAATATGCCTATATAAACAATAGAAATAGGCCCATACAAATTATAAATAAGGATTGGGTTAACTTTATACAGTACTCCTCGGGTCATCCATTTCTAGGAAAGTCGGAATCGGACTACTCCTCTGCAACTCCACTCAACGTCCTGCCTTCCGACATATCGACCCCATGTTTAACCAAGCCAGTGGGTGTGGAAGGCTCAGAATCAGTGGGACACAGTGATTATGACACAACATTGAACCCCTCAGAGGAAGAAAACCAATCTTATACAAAAAGAATAGCCCGACTTGAGCCAACACCTCCTCCTTTGGACTTCATCAACCCGGACATGGACAGAGCCTCTACCATCACACATGCTGAACTGGACCAGCTCAGTAAGAGATTGAACATTCATGAGGAAATCAATTTGGACATTCCTGATGAATGAGATCGACCAAGCTGACCAAGCGGCGATCAAGTTTCCACTTGCACAACTTTTTTTTATATGGGTCTGCACATGCCCTTCCAATAGTACTTTACCATGATATTGGCAGTAGTGAACCTGACCCCAAGACATTTGAATGTGAACAAATTGAGGTGCTTTTCGGGATCTATACCATTTGGAGCCGATCTAAGTTGGGCGAGCCATCGGTTGAAGACCGGAATAGTCTTTACCAACTGAATGCCAACCCTAATGAATTCAAAGGTTGGTACTACTTGTCCATTTATGCTGGTGGTAAAATTTAACTACCCACCTCCCAGCCACCGGTAAAAACTTCAATGAAAAGTGGTTCTGGCTTGGGGAAGCATGGGGTAAAAACCAGATCATCTCTGGTGATGAGATCACTGTACCGAGCGTCTTCAGAGTTGGAGGTAACGACCTATCCTCCTTTCCTTCTTTCCTTACTTATAATTCCCAGCTTCATATTACTAACACTCTTACACCTCTTATACCTTATTGGAGTGACCCTCTGAAGGTTCGTCATGAGGTCAGTGAGAGGGTAAAACATGTGTCTCAATAGACTGGACATTACATAGACATCCTTAACCCTTCTACCTTTACTGTCGCGATTCTTATCCCAAGCTCCTTTCCACCAGCTAGCAAAATAGCCGGTAAAGACTGACCAACCTCCATTGTATTCTGCTTTTACTGTTGTTTACTATTGCATATTATGCTCTACTTTTACTTACCCGAGATTCGGTTCATTATTTCTGACCTTGTGTTTTTTCTTGATGCAGGCATTTCTGGAAAAAAGGCTCACCCCTCTGTAAATTGCACGGGATGTCAGGCGTCAAGCCTAGGGTAGGCTAAGTGGAACCATTTCTCGGCTCACCATCGTGATTTCTTTAAGCTAAAAATAGAAAACTCTAATATAGAGCTCTGCCCCTCCGACCTAAAACATCAATACACCACCACATAGACAATCCAAAATGTCATTTGCCCAAAAATCACAAACACCAACCTTCGCACTAAGGTCCCAGAAAATAAATCTCCTCCAGGTCAGGAATGAATGTGAGAAGCGCCACGATGAGTTGGAAGAAGTCTACCGCCTCTTGTGGCAAGACTTTGGCGGCTTCTGCTCTCAAGAAGGTGACAGTACATACTTTGGGAGTGGACGATCTTACGATGAGTGAAAAAGAAGACATAGCTCACCTCTTGCCGACCTTTAACTATCAGGCCCAATATATAGACATCAATAAGACCTTAGCTTATGACAACATTTCTCCCAATGAGGTCATCCATAAAGTGGGCCACCTCCAAGCAAAGGTAATTCCTTTTAACTTAGCCTTTTGCCTTCAAAAGTCTTTCACAAACTGGCATGTTATCTTCATGTGCAACTCACATATCTCATGGCCACCAACATGGACGTGCTTTCAAGCATCATCGCTGAGGGTGGTCAGGCTCAGAGGCTCAAGAGAAAGCTAACCGAGATAGAGCAAGAGGTGCTCAAGAAGGTAAATGAGGCCAAAGGTAAAACTGAAGCCTTCCGCCAAGCCCTCCAAGCTTCAAGAAATGAGAGGGACGATGTCTATGCTGAAGCTGCTTCCAAGGCTTTAGAGCTCAAGCTGCAATAGGCGAAGACTGCCATTGCCGATGGGAAGCTTAATGAAAAGAAACTGAACTGGAGAAAATGAGGGATAAGCTGATCAAGACTCGGGTCGACCTGGATGATTTGTAGGCCAATTTCACCGATCGCATTGAGAATGTCATGATTGATACCCGGGTAGAAGGCTTGGAGGAATCCCTGGAGATGATCAGGGTGACCTACTGATAAGTGCACGAAAGTGTACTTTGAATATCGCTAACTCGGCTTGTTTATCATATATTTAATCTTAATTAGACTTTATTTTGTGCTTTGTTATTAGGAGCAATGGAATATGAAGAATGGAGCAATTAAACATGTTTCGGAGCTGACCGGCGTAAACACACACGTATAACGCAAGCGTACGTATCGTTCAAGTAGTATAAAAAGTATCGATCCCACGAGGACTTAATATCTAAACTATTAATTTTATGAAGTCAAATGATTACTAGTATCTAACGGATTGATTGATTGATTTGAAATGGTGACGATTCTAAATTTAAAAGCAAGTAAATAAGATTGTCGAAAGTAGGTTTTAAGAAAATTCAATATTAAAAACTATCTAGGGTTGTGATTTCTTTTAATATCATTTTAAAAATGAAGTGCTTATCTTAAAGTTGGGTAATATATTGATTTATTAACCTAGAACACTAAATTATGTAAAAGCCTATTCCGATGGTCAATTTCAAATACCTAGTATAATCCAGTTGAACCATATGTCTATGTCAACCAAATTACCTAAATTCATTAAGATTAAGTTCCAATTAAGGCTCCCCCCGCCCGACAGGTATATTCCTATCCTGTAAGGAAATCTATTAAAGGGTTATCTATCATCAAGGAAGATCGTGGGCTATTGAGTCTGAGGTCTTAAACTTAAAATCCCTACGTCTAGTTCATTTTAAGTTTACCTAATCAATTTTATTAATGGCCAGTTAATTAAAAAGCATTAAGATTAAGACTCAATAAATAAATCTTTATATTACCCAAGCTATAATCTAACCCCTTATAAAACGGTGATATTAAAAGTCATCACAACCCCAGATAACTAATTTAGTTACAACACATAACTAGGGCTAGTAAAAACTTGAAAATAAAAGACATAAAATAAAAATGAGGTAAAGTAAATACTGAAAAGTAAATTACAATAAAATAAAATGCTAAGGTAAAAGGAATTACTTTTACTACTACTAATTTAGATATCTCCCATAAAATAATATATAAACTTGTGATAATATTACCAACCGACCAATCTGGCGGTATCCTGATTAAGTCAAATCAAGTCCGACCAGCCATTAAGGCTGTAACATTTATCCATAAACCAGCCATAAAGGCGGAACCAAAATTAAATTACCAACCGACCAATCTGGCGGTATCCTTGATTAGTCAGGTTTAAACCAGATTAAAATTAAATTACCAACCGACCAATATAGCGGTATCCTTTTTAAGTCAAATTTTAAATAGTGAATATATTATTTTTAAGGGAGATTAATCTAAATAGCAATAGTAAAAGAATTACCTTTCACCCTAGCTGGGGAAATTACCTCCTCATGGTGAATAGTAAAAACTGTAAAAAGTAAAGAAAGTAAATTACTATTATTACAAAAAGTAATTAAAATTATTACAAAACTAAAAACTAAAAATTAAAAGAAACTTAGAGAGAGAAGAACTCCCTATTTACATCAAAGAAATGGGAGAGAATGGTACAATATAATCTGAAATTTCGAGCTCAATTTATAGGCACGGCTAGCACTCGGGCGTCGCGACGCCAAGAGCTTCGGCGTCGCGATGCTGGAACAGTGATTCGTGGCATGCTCTCGGCTTAACACGTGGCAATTCGGATAAGAGGCGGCTGAGAGCTCAATTATGATGCTGACGTGGCGATGACGTGGCAAGGCGGCTGAGATCAATTGTCGGGACCGTAGGATTGCGACACGTGGCGACACGTGTCATGTTGTGATTGGCTGATGATGATGTGGCATGTTGACTCAGTTGACCTGCTGACGTGTATGATGACGTGGCAAGACGCGTGGAAGAGTTGACCTGGTTGACCTGCTGACGTGGCGACACGTAGGATGACACGTGGCACACGTGGAAATAGTAATTGTCGGCACCGTAGGATGATGACACGTGGCACGACGCACGTTAGCAGATCGGCTGTGATGGTGACACGTGGCACGACGCACGTTAGCAAAGTCAAACTTCTCAAATTCTAACCCGTTGACCCGGCGCACATTAGCAGCTCTGGTGCACATTAGGCGTCGCGACGCCAATGGCTTGCGCGTCGCGACGCTCCAAACTTACCGAAATGCCCTTTTTGCCAATTTTTCTTGTTTTGCTCCAAATCACCTCCAGAATGACCTGAAACTTTATTTATCTACAAAATAACACAAAACACATCAAAATATTCACAAGACTCAAGAAACTATACAAAATATTAGGTTAAATGAGTGGGAAATAGTGATATGAATACCACTCATCACACCCCCAAACCTAACATTTTGCTAGTCCTCGAGCAAAACACAAAATAAAATAAGAAAATTTAACTAAGCCACTTTTGTAGGGATCACGGTTGCATTTAGCATATGCAACAAGCCTTTAAACCCCTAGGTGTCCCTAGTGGATGAGTTGTAGTCTCGTGAGGGTTTACAGCAATGATACCCACAAACATTTTACAAAAGTAAAAAGGTATTAAAACTAATGCACACAAAAGCAAAAAGACAAGCGAAAAGAGAATAAAGAAGTTAGCGACTAATCAGGTGAAACTTCTACTCTAAGTTACTAGTTATTTTGTTTCTTTCTAAATTACCAAATAAGTAAATTCTTCGATTATTTTTACCATTCTTCATATACACAGCCAACATAATATTAAACAACTCATTTTTGCCCACAGCAGTCATAAGTGCAGTTGATAAGAAAGTAATATTTTTGTCCTAAAGTTCTATCAGATTTCACACCTTTTTGTAGCAATGGAATAATTTTTCTCATTTTTCTGATTTTTTCTTTGATTTTTTTTTTTTTTTTTATTTATATACAATACCTTCCGTCTATGTAGCGAGTGTTGGGTCGGTGGCTCCCAAACCAGTTGGCTTTAAGGCACCAGGTGTTAAGACACCCCTACGGACTTAATTACTCAGACTTCAGATATATATATTTTTTGCAGCATCTTTGATCCATGTAGCGAACTTTGGGCCAGTGACTCCCAAACCAGTTGGCTTTAGGGCACTAGGTGTTAAAACACCCTTACAAACTTAATAACTCGGATCTCAGGTTCATTTTTTTTTTACTCCATCACTTTTTGAGATGCTTCCTCCGATTAAACTAGAGCACTGAATATTACAAACTTTTCAATTTTAGCTCATGTCCGTATGTTTCCATGTATGTTGATAATACCTGTCAACTGAGCATATGAATATTCATTTTAGTCAGTGTTATGGAGAATTCACAAATTAAATAATTTAAAAGGAAATAAAAAAAAATTAACTTGTTTCGAAATAAATTGTTTGAGATACGTATCAGGAGTGGAAACTCCTTACTCGGCTATCTTTTACCAAATTCACCTTTTTAGTCAAAACATAAAAAACGTAAAATATTTTTGTAATTTTTTTGAAATTTTTCCAATTTTTTTTTTGTATTTTTCGAAAAATTTTGGACTAAAAATAAAAACAACATACAAACTAAAAACAAGGCACTAATCAACTAATTCCCTCCCCCAAACCTAAATAAGACATTGTCTCCAATGTCTTAAACAGTAGAAGAAGAGTTTATAAAATAATACCTGGTTAGCTGAAAATATACAGGAATTTAAAGGTTAAGATCCAGATTAATCCGACGCCTCTTACCACGATCGTCCTCAGACCAATTTATCTTTGAAAGAATAGGGTCAACTCGTGGTTCATAGGCTATGAGTTGGTCTATTAGATCCGGAGCAGTTCTGGCAGTAAATAGGAGTTCTTTCAAAGGTTTTGACACGAACCCATTTCTCCGAGCATCATCAAGAAACACACAAAGAAAATCATAAAATCCATCAACGTTGAGCAATCCGATTGGTTTCTGGTGTATGTTCAGGTTCGGCCAAGATAGCACAATAAAAATTTCCTCCAATGTACCCAAGCCACCTGGCAAAGCAATAAAAGCATCAGCACGGTTAATCATTTCTACCAAACGTTCAGACATACCTGGCACGATCAGTTCCTCTCCGTTTGATGGTTCACTAAGATTTGCCTCTGCCAAGGGTTTTGGGATGATTCCCAAAACGTGACTGCCTCCTTCCTGTACGGCCTTTGAAACGATCTCCATTAGTCCAAGATTTCCTCCGCCATATATTAAGTGCATATTCCTTGCAGCTAAGACTCGACCCAATTCCTGTGTTGCTTCTATGTATTGTGGTTTAGTACCAACACTACTATCGCAAAACACACAGATGTTTTCAACTCGTCTTCTTGAAGTGGCTTCCATGTTTTACTCTAGATGTCTTCAAAAGTGCAATGATGAGTTGAATTTATAACACCTGAAAAGGGTGAGTAAAATAATAGCACTAGTACCTACCAAATGACAATTATTAGTTAAACAAATCGTGATAGTCAAAAAGGTCTAGATCCTGTCAGAGAAAATAAAAGATAAAACAAAACAAATTATAATTATTAGGAAAAGACAAAGAGATATAATATTTACAAGAAAAGTAACGGCTTGGTCGACGTCTATGTGTCAGGGACAAGCTTCCCATCCAATTTTCTTATAAATTGGCAAACAGGGTCTTTTTGAGTCAGATTCCCGAGACTTAACAGTTGTCTTTCTTTTTGAAATTGTGTATGTAATTTGCGAATGGCTATGTGAACATATCCACTGGGATGCGTCTCAAGAGTTGAAAATATATTATCTAAAGACTCCTTACTCAAGCCATCCCTAATGAATTTAATTTTGTCTTCGCGATTATCAGACACCATTCCTAAACAACGACAACGAGTATTGCAATTCCATCGTGCACATTTGTAACAAACACCCATTTGCTTAGCTCTACGTTTCTTTGCATAAGTGCTTCTTCCAAAACCAGGCAGATGTGAAATAAAAGAGTCAGAAGACTCACCTGCCAATCAGACCCGTGCTTCAATTACCCAACGAATATCATTAGGAACACCGTGAATTGTTAGTAACCTCATTCGTTCCAAGCGAGCTTTGTAGACTTTCATCAGAGATTTTTGAGGGAGAGAAGGAAATTGCTTGTGAAGATTTGCGAGAGCTTCTTCCATCTTGAAATGACTTAATCTGTAAAAACTAAACTCACCAAATTAAATCACACCAAATCACAATATATACACAAATTGCATGGGTTGCCTCCCTGCGAGCGCTAAGTTTTAAAGTCGTCAGCTAGACTTTTACTTTTCGATCGTTAGGCTGGATCTGAAAGTGTGACACATTTATTTTTGTCGCTCAACTGATTCTCCCCAGTAGTGTTTGACACGCTGACTGTTAACTTAGAATGTGTTGTTGGTGTTAGGATCCAGTAACTCAACAGCTCCATAAGGTAAAACCTGAGTGATCACAAATGGACCTGACCACCTAGATTTCAACTTTCCAGGGAAAATTTTCAACCTTGAGTTGTATAACAATACCTGATGCCTTGGTTCCAACTGTCAGTGCACTATTTTTCGGTCATGCCATTTCTTTGTCTTTTCTTTGTATAATCTGGCATTCTCATAAGCCTGTAGGCGAAATTCCTCCAATTCGTTAAGTTGGTGAAGTCTTTTCTCTCCTGCAGCTTGTGAATTAAAATTCAACTTCTTCAGTGCCCAGTACGCCTTGTGTTCAAGCTCAACTGGCAGATAGCACGCTTTCCCAAACACCAATCGATATGGAGACATACCAATGGGTGTCTTGTAAGTTGTCCTGTAGGCCCATAATGCATCATCTAGTTTTGTTGACCAGTCCCTCCTTATTGATCCAACGGTTCTTTCTAGGATTCTTTTGATTTCCCTGTTTGAAACCTCAACCTGTCCATTTGACTATGGATGGTAAGCTGTGGCAACCTTGTGAGTAACTTTATATTTGGATAGGAGTGTATCGAAGTATCTGTTGCAGAAATGAAAGCCACCATCACTGATAATTGCACGCGGTGTTCCGAACCGAGTGAAAATATTCTTTTTCAGGAATTTGATCACGACTTTTGAATCATTGGATGGCAGTGCAATTGCTTCGACCCATTTGGAGACGTAGTCTACAGCAACCAGGATGTACAGGTTTCCGAATGATGGAACAAAGGGTCCCATGAAATCAATACCCCATACATCGAATATTTCCACTTCTAGAATGTTTTGCAACGGTCCTCCGTTTCTCCTGGAAATATTTCCCATTCTCTGGCACCTGTCACATTGAAAAGCAAAAAGATAAGCATCTTTAAAAAGAGTGGGCCAGAACAAACCTGATTGTAGGACTTTGGCTGCAGTTTTGTTTCCGCTGAAGTGTCCACCATATGGTGATGAATGACAGTGCTGCAAAACACTATTGATTTCCTCCTGTGGAACACATCGTCTCAGTAGTTGATCAGCACGGCGTTTGAACAGGTACGGCTCGTCCCAGACATAGTGCTTGACTTCTTTGAATAACTTCTTCCGTTGCTGAGTTGTCCATTCCAACGGCCATTTTCCTGACACAATGTAGTTGACATAGTCAGCATACCAAGGGACTTCCTGTTGTTTTATGGCAAAAAGCTGTTCATCTGGAAAAGTTTCTTTGATTGACAGATCTTTGTCAGCTGTTTCTCCATTCTCGAGCATCGATAGATGATCTGCCACCTGATTCTCTGTTCCTTTATTGTCTTTAATTTCAACGTCAAATTCTTGCAGAAGAAATATCCAACGGATCAATCTGGGTTTGGCATCTTTCTTTGTGATCAGATATTTGATTGTTGAATGATCTGTGTATACCACCACTTTGGGACCCAACAAATAAGAGCGGAATTTGTCAAAAGCATACACAACTGCGAGCAACTCCTTTTCGGTGGTGTGTAGTTGAGTTGAGCTTCATTCAGAGTTCTGCTGGAATAATAAATGGTGTGGAAAATCTTTGCTTTACGTTGTCCCAAAACTGCACCTACAGTAAAATCACTAGCATCGTACATAACTTCAAATGGAAGGGTCCAGTCTGGTGCTACAATAATGAGGGCGGATACCAGCTTCTGTTTTAAGATTTCAAAAGCTTTCTGGCATTCTTTGGTGAAGTTGAAAGGCACATCCTTCTCCAGAAGATTGCAAAGAGGTTTTGCAATTTTGGAAAAGTCTTTGATAAATCTCCTGTAAAAACATGCATGTCCAAGAAAACTTCGAATACCTTTAACTGATGTTGGTGGAGGTAGTTTTTCAATTGTCTCTATTTTTGCTTTGTCTACCTCAATCCCCTTTTGTGAGATCCGGTGTCCAAGAATAATGCCTTCTTGCACCATGAAGTGGCATTTCTCCCAGTTGAGTACCAGGTTTGTATCTTCGCATCTTTGTAACACATGTTCCAAATTTTGCAAACAATGATCAAAAGAATCTCCAAATACAGAAAAGTCATCCATGAAAACCTCCATACTCTGCTCCAGCATGTCTGAGAATATGGCCATCATGCAACGCTGAAATGTGGCAGGGGCATTACATAATCCAAATGGCATCCTACGGAAAGCAAAAGTATCATAGGGACATGTAAAGGTAGTTTTCTCCTGGTCTTCTGGTGCGATGGCAATCTGATTGTACCCTGAATATCCGTCCAGAAAGCAATAGAACTCATGTCCTGCTAGTCTGTCTAACATCTGGTCAATGAATGGTAGCGGAAAATGGTCTTTTCTCGTGGCTTTGTTCAGTTTCCTGTAGTCCATGCATACTCTCCATCCAGTCACTATTCTTGTTGGAATTAGCTCATTCTTTTCATTGGTAATCACAGTAATTCCTCCTTTCTTTGGTACACACTGCATATGACTCACCCAACTGCTATCTGAGATGGGGTAAATGATGCCAGCATCCAACCATTTGATGATTTCTTTCTTCACGACTTCCTTCATGATTGGATTGAGTCTCCGTTGATGCTCCACTGTGGGTTTGTACTCATCGTTCATCAAGATTTTGTGCATGAAAAATGATGGACTTATGCCTCGAATGTCTGCTATAGTCCAGCCAATGGCTTTCTTGTGTTCTCGTAACACTCTCAGCAACTTTTCTTCATGCTCCAATGTTAGTGAAGAAGAAATAATAACAGGTAATTCAGAAGAGTTTCCAAGAAATGCATACCTGAGATGGCTCGGAAGTAACTTCAGCTCCAACTGTGGTGGTTCTTCAATCGAAGGCTTGATTCGATCTTTCTTTGGCAGTTCCAAACTTTCAACTGGTGGTGTTGCTTTGAATCGGAATGGTTTGTCAAGGTAGTTGATACATTCCAGGATTTCAACATCTAGTTCGCTGTCAGTCATGTTGGTGATGCAAGCTTCAAGTGTATCTGTGGAATTTGGCTCAGTATTTTGACCGATACTTTCAACAACATCAACTCTGAAGCATTCTTCTTCCTTTTCATCACTCGGGAATTTCATGGCTTTGAAAACATTAAAGGTCACTTCTTGGTCCTGCACTTTCATGGTTAGTTCTCATTTTTGCACATCAATCACAGTTTTACCTGTAGCCAGGAATGGTCTCCCAAGAATGATAGGTATTTCTTTGTCTTCTTCCATGTCAAGGATGATGAAATCTGCTGGGAGAATTAGTTTGTCTACTTTGACCAGCACATCTTCAACAACACCTCTTGGAAATGCAAGTGTTCGGTCAGCAAGTTGCAATGAAACTGAGGTAGGCATTGCTTCTCCAATCTGCAGTTTCCTGTAAATAGAAAAAGGCATCAAGTTAACACTAGCTCCTAAATCACATAAAGCCTTACCGATGTAATGTTCTCCAATGGTGCATGGAACTGTGAAACTGCCAGGATCTTTCAACTTCGGGGGAAGTTTCCTCTGAATAATGGCGTTGCATTCTTCTTTTAATGCTACTGTTTCGTA
This sequence comes from Zanthoxylum bungeanum, assembly GCA_019454045.1. Classification (NCBI taxonomy): domain Eukaryota; kingdom Viridiplantae; phylum Streptophyta; class Magnoliopsida; order Sapindales; family Rutaceae; genus Zanthoxylum; species Zanthoxylum bungeanum. Next base: position 16,206 of record SKCR01033181.1, read on the forward strand.
GTCTCCCAATCTCCGTTTTCGAGAAAGAATGTCTTTCATGAATTTGACATAACTGGGCATTTCTTCCAAGGCTTCTGCAAATGGGATGTTGATGTGCAACTTTTTGAAAACCTCCAGGAATCGAGCAAACTGCTTGTCCAGTTTGTTTTTCTGAAGACGCTGAGGAAAATGTGGAGGTGGAGTGATCTGTTCTTTTTCCTTTGATTCTTTTTCCTTTGCCTCTTTTTCCTCCATCTGTTGTTCAGCTTCTTTTGAAACTTCTTCTTGGGACATCTTGATTCCAACATCTTTGTTGATTTCAGTACCGCTTTTCAAAGTAATGGCTTGACATTGCTCCTTCCCTCGGTTCCTTGGATTGGGTTCTGTGTTGCTGGGAAGATTATCTGGTGGTCTGTAACTCTGAGCATTGGCCAGTTGTCCGATTTGATTCTCCAGTGCTTTGATGGAAGCTGATTGGCTCTGAAAGATAGCATCGTACTTTTTTAACTGAGCCAGCACTTCTGCTATTCCTGGTTCATTTGCCTGCTCCTGGCCTTTGTTCTGTTGCTGGAATCCAGGTGGTGGATAGTTCCGCTGTTGGCCTGAATTGTTGCTCCATGAAAAATTAGGATGATTCATCCACCCTGGGTTGTAGGTGTTGGAATATGGATTGTTCCCCTGTCTGTTGAAATTATAGACAAAATTCACCGTTTCTTCAAGTTGGTTCGACTCTGGTATTCCTCCATATGGTGAACTTGTGGATCCAGTGGTAAGAGTTTCCATAAATTTGCATATCTGGTCTAGCTTGGTGTTAACTGCTGTATTGGCTCCACTTTCATAAATTCCGGCAATTCGTTGGATCATGCTCATTTCTGTTGGCCACAAGGAATTGTTGTTGGCCATTTCTTCGATTAGTTCCCAGGCTTGATCTTCTCCTTTTGCCATTAAAGCTCCTCCAGCAGCAGCATCTATTGTAGTTCTCATTATTCCAGAAAGTCTATTATAGAATGTTTGGACTTGAAGCCATTTTGGAATCTCATGGTGAGGACATTTCCGGAGTAAATCTTTGTACCTTTCCCAAGCTTCATAGAGAGTTTCAGAGTCTTGTTGTACAAAGGATGTGATGTCATTCCTCAATTTTCCAGTTCTGGCTGGTGGAAAGTACTTTGCAAGAAATTTGGTGGCTAAAGTGTTCCAAGTTGTGATAGAACCTGATGGTAGTGAATGTAGCCAAGATTTAGCTCTGTCCTTCAAGGAGTATGGGAAAACACGCAATCTCATTGCTTCTTCAGCTTCTCGGTTGTAATTGAAAGTGCCACAAACTTCCAGGAAATTGCTGATATGGGCATTAGGACCTTCAGTTGCATTCCCCACAAACTGAACAGACTGCTGAATCATCTGAATGCATGTTTTGATGTCACCCGCATTTGCTGGTAAGGGGGGGAGTACAATGCAAGAAATGAGTCTGTCAACCACCGGAATGGTTCTGTCTCGAATGGGAATTGGTGGTGCAACCTCCAAAGGTTCAGATTCCATGTGGACTAAAGCTTCTTGGCCTTCTCGCCTTTCCCTTCCCAACTGTCTGATGGTTCTTTCAATTTCTAAGTCAAGCGGTCGAGTTCAAAGCTTCTGGTTCGTCTCATGTAGTTTCTGAGAACCTAAAACACAAGAAAACAAAAACAATAAGTAAAAGAAATTAGATACAAGTAACGTATCTAACCCCTAAACTAATAGTAAAAGATAAATAAGTCCTCGGCAAAGGTGCCAAAAACTTGACTGGCGTAAACACACACGTATAACGCAAGATCGTTCAAGTAGTATAAAAAGTATTGATCCCACGAGGACTTAATATCTAAACTATTAATTTTATGAAGTCAAATGATTACTAGTATCTAACGGATTGATTGATTGATTTGAAATGGTGACGATTCTAAATTTAAAAGCAAGTAAATAAGATTGTCGAAAGTAGGTTTTAAGAAAATTCAATATTAAAAACTATCTAGGGTTGTGATTTCTTTTAATATCATTTTAAAAATGAAGTGGTTATCTTAAAGTTGGGTAATATATTGATTTATTAACCTGGAACACTAAATTATGTAAAAGCCTCTTCCGATGGTCAATTTCAAATACCTAGTATAATCCAGTTGAACCATATGTCTATGTCAACCAAATTACCTAAATTCATTAAGATTAAGTTCCAATTAAGGCTCCCCCCCCGCCCACAGGAATATTCATATCCTGTAAGGAAATCTATTAAAGGGTTATCTATCCTCAAGGAAGATCGTGGGCTATTGAGTCTGAGGTCTTAAACTTAAAATCCCTATGTCTAGTTCATTTTAAGTTTACCTAATCAATTTTATTAATGGCCAGTTAATTAAAAAGCATTAAGATTAAGACTCAATAAATAAATCTTTATATTACCCAAGCTATAATCTAACCCCTAATAAAACGGTGATATTAAAAATCATCACAACCCCAGATAACTAATTTAGTTACAACACATAACTAATTTAGTAAAAACTTGAAAATAAAAGACATAAAATAAAAATGAGGTAAAGTAAATACTGAAAAATAAATTACAATAAAATAAAATGCTAAGGTAAGGAATTACTTTTACTACTACTAATTTAGATATCTCCCATAAAATAATATATAAACTTGTGATAATATTACCAACCAACCAATCTGGCGGTATCCTGATTAAGTCAAATTAAGTCCGACCAGCCATTAAGGCGGTAATATTTCCTAAACCAGCCATAAAGGCGGAACCAAAATTAAATTACCAACCAACCAATCTGGCGGTATCCTTGATTAGTCAGGTTTAAACCAGATTAAAATTAAATTACCAACCGACCAATATGCGGTATCCTTTTTAAGTCAAATTTTAAATAGTGAATATATTATTTTTAGGGAGATTAATCTAAATAGCAATAGTAAAAGAATTACCTTTCACCCTAGCTGGGGAAGTTACCTCATCATGGTGAATAGTAAAAACTGTAAAAAGTAAAGAAAGTAAATTATTATTATTAAAAAAAGTAATTAAAATTATTACAAAACTAAAAACTAAAAATTAAAAGAAACTTAGAGAGAGAAGAACTCTCTATTTACATCAAAGAAATGGGAGAGAATGGTACAACAAAATCTGAAATTTCGAGCTCAATTTATAGGCACGGCTAGCACTCGGGCGTCGCGACGCCAAGAGCTTCGGCGTCGCGACGCTGGAACAGTGATTCGTGGCATGCTCTCGGCTTAACACGTGGCAATTCGGATAAGAGGCGGCTGAGAGCTCAATTATGATGCTGACGTGGCGATGATGTGGCAAGGTGGCTGAGATCAATTGTCGGCACCGTAGGATTGCGACACGTGGCAACACGTGTCATGTTGTGATTGGCTGATGATGACGTGGCATCTTGACTCAGTTGACCTGCTGACGTGTATGATGATGTGGCAAGACGCGTGGAAGAGTTAACCTGGTTGACCTGCTGACGTGGCGACACGTAGGATGACACGTGGCACATGTGGAAATAGTAATTGTCGGCACCGCAGGATGATGACACGTGGCACGGCGCACGTTAGAAGATCGGCTGTGATGGTGACACGTGGCACGGCGCACGTTAGCAAAGTCAAACTTCTCAAATTCTGACCCGTTGATCCGGCGCACATTAACAGCTCTGGTGCACATTAGGCGTCGCGACGCCAATGGCTTGCGCGTTGCGACGCGCCAAAATTACCGAAATGCCTTTTTTGCTAATTTTTCTTGTTTTGCTCCAAATCACCTCCAGAATGACCTGAAACTTTATTTATCTACAAAATAACACAAAACACATCAAAATATTCACAAGACTCAAGAAACTATACAAAATATTAGGTTAAATGAGTGGGAAATAGTGATATAAATACCATTAATCAGGAGCCTAACGGACGCGTGCGGGAGCATCGAAGACGTAAAACGTGACAAACCAGCAAGCAAAACTCACTGACGCCGCGACGCCCAAGTCCTTAGCGCGGTGGCGTCGGTATCAGAATGCCTCCAAGCCAAAATCCTGAGAGTTGGGCACCGCGGTGCCCCGGACGACCTAAAACCCTGATTTTAACCGTCTTTGATGCATATTATGACTCCGAGGCTTTTCTATATAAACCAAACTTCGTCCAAACCCTAAGAGAGGAGAAAAAAAGAGAATGAACTCAAAAACAAGAGCCACAAACATAAAATCAATAGACAAGAACAAAGAACATGAAGCCAATGATGATGTCTCTCTGATTTATCAACGTTGTTTCTTTCTTCTGCATAGAGAACTAATCTCCTAAAGCAAAGCTAAGGATGAACTCTTGTATTCAACTATTTAATTCTTGTTATTGATTCTTGGATGACCTTATTTGCTCAATAAAATTAATAAACTTATTATTCTCTTCATCTTTTGATTATATGAATCTAGAAACTGTATTTTGTCAATTTACATATAGATTCAGTCATGTTTATTCTATGTGTGGTTTGTGAAATCAGTTGTGACTGGTTAAGGTTGTTTTGCAAGTTAATCTTCTACTACAATATTATTTGAGAGTATATTATCGTCGTTAGATAGGTTGTAACGATAACCTTATGTGTTTGTTAACATAGAGAAGATAAGTTATCAATTACTTTAGAACTTAATTTGTGTAGAATTGAATATCCTCCAATTGAAGGTTTGGGATGTGAAACCCTCAATTGCGTAATTAAAAGAATCGAAAACAGAATATAAGAACTTAATACAAGTGGGATTCCTGACACTTTGTTGTTTCTCTATACTGATAAAATCCTGCAACTTTTCATAATCTTTAGTTTAAATTACAAATTTATTCTTTTCTTTAATAAGGTTATTGTTAAACGTTTTTGCTTGAGTAAATTAGTTCATGTGACCATCTCTCTGAGGAATCGACACCTCAATTATACTGCTATAACCGCAAGTCATATTTGGGTATAATCACCTACCCCAACCTTCACCTAAGTGAGCTTCAAGAGGTTGTCCAGGTAACCAATGGAGAAATGACATTCAAGGAGGCCTTTGGCACGAGCAGTGAACAAAGTGAGCCAATCCTAAATCCATCTCATATGACCTCAATGGCTTATTCTACCAAAGATGCCTTTGGTCCTTTATCCGCTGCTACTACCTCTACTCTGGTCGAAGATGTTCCCGACCCAACATCCTATGTAACCAACCTCCCACTCACATAAAATCTCGAGGTAGCCAATGATATAAATAGACAATAAATAAAATCCATTTTTTATACTCTTGTTCATTTCTATTTTCATACTAAGCACACAATGAGCAAAGACCCGATCTATGGCATTTTCTTCTTTCAACACTCAGCAAAATTTTCAAACTTGAAGTAATCAAGCGTAATCAGATAATTTGATAGTTTAAACAAATTACCTTCATTAACCAATCTAATGATGACCTTCCCCTCATAAAAAAAATATATACCCGAGCACACTAGCTGGCTGATTTTATTTTGAACTCATCCCAACCAAACCAATAGTCTATCAACCACCATCACTTTAATGCTTCGATAAGGCTACGCATCCCAGCCCTATGTCAAGATGTATCTTTCGATACTTAGAAAAATTTGAACTTTCCAAATGAACCCTTCACCATGGTCCCATACTAAAATAATTCGTAAAATGACCACTCCTTCTAGAGGATATTCAGATGCTATGAGGCGACCATGCCATTTTTTAAGCCGACCTGAGTCTCCTTTAATTGGTACTTAGTCGAAAACTTTGGATGGGCTCCTCAATCATACCCTTCTATTTGTTTTGAAATCATCATAATGGTCTGGCGAGGCCAATCTTCCCTTGGGAGCCATTGTAGCCACACTCTTAGTCTTAAACCCGATCATGGTCCTTTTGGTGCTTCAACCAATGAACTCCTTACTGAGGGATCTTCGATCCCTTCCTGTGGCTCATCCCAGCAAGGCTATGGGGGAGAAACTCCAATCTCATGCTACTCAACACACCTGGGCAAAAAGGAATGGCCCATCATTTTGTCATTCAAGTAAGGCCATGGGGAAGAAACTAAACCCCACATCATTCAATACACCAATGCATCGACGGAACGAATCCTGCCCCAAGACAATATGAACATTTTGCCATAAGAGAATGACCTATTCGTGTGCCATTCGAGCAAGACCATAGGGAAGACAATCCAACCTCATGCCAATAAATATAATAAGGCTTCGGTGGAACAAATCTGAACTTGAGCCACTTAAAAAATCTGACCACAAGAGAATGACCCCTCCTTGTGCCATCAAAAAGGCCATTGGGGTGAAAATCCAACCCCATTCCAATAAATATAATAAGGTCTTAGTAGAACAAATTTGACCCCGAGCCATTTAATAAATCTGGCCAAAGGGAATGACCTCTCCTTGTGGCATTCAAACAAGGTCATGGGGGAGAAACTCCAACATCATGCCAATAAATATAATAAGGTCTTGGTGGAACGAATCCTACCCCGAGACATTCAATAAATCTAGGCACAAGGGAACGATTTCTGTTGGAGTTGGTGCTTGGAGAGCCAATTCGGATAATGTATAGTACATTATATTTTATTATTTATTAATAAAATAACTACATTTTCATTTCAAACCTTATTAATGGTATTTTCATTATTAGATTGGTGTATAAATATGCTAAGAATAACATCGACCTTAGAATATTCATGTAGTAATACTGGGCACTAGGTGGTTCGACATTGAGATAAGTTTTACTATTATAAACTATTCTTAAAGTGTGTGTGTGTGTGTATATATATATATATATATAATATATATATTCCTAGTAGTTGGTTTTGAAATACGGTCGAATTCTTATAACCTAGAAGACTAACACATGTCGTATATTAGAATTGGAGTTCCATTGATTTAACCTAATGTACCATGAGCTTTGGAAGCTCGTATAGACGTGTGAGTATTGGTTGGACCGAATACTTAATGAATCATTGTGATTCCTAATAGTTGGAAGTACACACCACTATCAATAGGAATCTCCTCGAGTCGAGTAGCATATGTGATCCTTTGACTATAGGATAACATTGGTTTTGTGTGAGATCCTCCACACTTTGATGTCATATATGTAAAAAAACCTTTCATGGTCTGCCCTCAATATGTTCATTGGGTGTGGATCGATGCACTCATTAATCATGTGCGAATCAAGATAGAATCCGTCAGCCCGTATGTGAACTATAAGAGGTTTAGGTATCCATATGAGTAAGTCACGATTCTTAAGACTTTGGCCAAATCCGATCACCTAGGGTGGATCACATCAATTGTAAAGAATCGTGGATATCTCGACATGAGATGTGCGCCTCAAAAACTTGACGGTGTATTCTATATTTCCTAAGAACAACTCGAATAGCCTATGATGGAGGGATTGTTAAACATATGTGATGACCTCTACTTGTATAGTTCAGGAAGGTCGTTCGTGTTCTTCGTAAATTCGGAGGTGGCCAAATTGCATATATATTAGCTAGGCTTATATGAAGAACATGTCTGAACTAAGAGAGTCCAATATGAAGTGTGCTCGTTGAGCACTTGGGTAGCCGATTAATTTTGATAAAAGATAATATTCGATAATATAATTATCAACTAAGATAAACAAGCGTTATTGGATAATATTGATTATTTACTTTGGCCTAATTGGATTAATTCAATATTTACACAAGGGCTTTGTAGTAATTTCATAATTATCTCTACCATTTGAGGATATTATTATAATTGCAAATATGTAATTATAGTTGTTTTTGGCTTGATTTAATTGGATTAAATCAAAGTGGAAGACATGTAACTAATCAATCAATTAAGCTTTGTCTTGATTTAATTGGATTCAATCAAAGTAGTTGATTAGTCACACATAATTATACATATTTGGACAAATTAGATTAAGCCCACATAAAAGTTGATTAGAACTTGTATTAATAAAAAATTACATAAGTTTTGCTATAAATAGTAATCTTTAAGAAGGTTTTAATTAAGCTTAAGCAAAGCAAAAGGAGATTGAGAATGCTAACTAAATACAAGTAATTCTTGGAGAAATTAGCCTAAGTTAGAGAAGTGTTTAGAGATGCTTTGGAAGATCTCTACAACATTTCATCTAGGAGAAATCAAGATTAGATCTTGGAGTGAAGCTTGCTTACATTGGAATCAAGATTGGATCTTGGAATGAAGCTGGTTAAACCTTGGAAGTTCTCCAACAATTTCAACAAGGAGAATGAGATTGGATCTTTGTATCAAGCTTACTAGGCAATGTTTGATCTTCTCATAAGATATGTTCTTCATTAGTTAGTTTTTCATTAGTGAGACATATAGTGATGAATTATGTATTGGATGCATGATTATATAGCTTAAAGTTGAAATTAGGCTAATGAATTGTGTTAGGATACTTTGGAAGTATAAACACAATATACTTGTAATTGGGTCAAACATGTTCATATTAGACATGGAACAAATTAATTAGAGTTTGGAACTCTAAATTAAAGCTTAGAACTATGAATATCATTATAGAATCTTTTGACCACCTTTGGGTGAACTATAATTATTCATGAGACATTTCATAGTGGAATTCTAAATTGGTTTGTGTTTTGATTCAAACAAATGAAAATATGTTTTTAGAATTCATGTATGTTAGTTGTATAACATGTGTTGATGGTGGTTATGATGCTAAAATTGGATTTTAGGTGTATTTGACGTATGAGGGAAAAATTGGAAGTGTTTAGTAATGGTTTGAAGCAGAAAAATGCTCACTGCCTAGGGTAGCCTCGCGACTCTGACCCCTCAGCGTCGCGACACTAAGAATTAGACCTAGGCACGTCGCAACGCCCACACTTCCGTGTCGTGACTCTAGGCCGTTCAACTATCGCAATTGCTCTTGCACTTTGGAGCGTCTCGACACCTAAGCTCCAGCGTCGCGACACTTAGAGCTTATACATATTGAAATTTCATTTTATCCATTTCGGAGCTTCCAGACTCTGTCTGGGTCCCTATTTTTTCCTACGGACTCGAAACAGAATGTTGTTTAATACAAAAAATTTTGAAAATACACCCACACTAGATATCCAATAGTTAGACTCACTTCCGCTGCGCGGGGCACCGATCTCATCCTATGGATTCCACATCTGTCCGAAAAATTTCTCCCTGCGTCGATCTCACATAACATAAGTCATCGGTGGGACATAACCAAAACAGAAACATTCAACAAATCTGGTCATAAGGGAATGATCTCTCTTTATTCCAATCTCATATAACATAAGGCCTGGATGGAACATACCCAACCTGAGTCATTCAAAAAATATGGACATAAGGGAATGATCCTTCATAATGTCAATCTCATATAACATAAGTTCTCGATGAGACGTACCGAATCCCGAGCCATTGACCGGCGTAAACACACACGTTTAATGCAAGCGCACGTATCGTTCAAGTAGTATAAAAATATCGATCCCACGAGGACTTAATTCCTATTGTTGTTATTAATTATTGATACTATTTATTTACAGGTATCTAATTATAGGGAGAAGGGAATTGATTACTTTTAGTTGGTTGAATGTGGATTTGCTAATTAAAATAAAAACAGACTCAAAAGAAAATACTAAGGAAAATAAAAGAAAAGACTCAAAGATCTAGAGTCGTGACTCCACACAATATTATTATAAAGATGAATTGATTCTCTTATTTATGTGTAATAAATCATTTTGCTAACCTGGAACACGAAAATATGCAAAAGTCTCTGTCGATGGTCAGACGCGAATACCCAGTATAACCTAATTGAATCATATATCTATGTCAACCAAATTATCTGGATCCATTAAGATTAAGTTCCAATTATGGATACCCCCGCCCAACAGGTATATGTTTATCCTGTAAGGAAATGTATTAAATGGTTATCTATCCTCAAGGAAGATCATGAGCTATTGAATCTAAGGTTGAAACCTAAAATCCCTATGTCTAGTTCATTTTAAGTTTACCACATCAATTTTATTGGTGATCAGACAACAAGAATCATTAAGCTTAAGATTCAATAAACAAACTAAAGAATTACCCATAAAAAGAAAATCAATTATTAAGCCTAGTAATATTGTGTTTCATCACTTCCCTAGAATAAAAATAAAATGTTGGGGTTAGAGGATCCACTTTTAGAAATCTCAAATTATTATAATATGGAAATTGCCAGTATTATCCAATTAAGTAGAACCAGCCATAAAGGCGGTGTTATTATTTATCCATAAACCGGCCATATAGGCGGAAATTATCTGTCACCTAAAGACCAGCCATATAGGCGGTATCATATTATGTTACATAATTAAAACCAGCCATTAAGGCGGAATCAACTTTTAATTCATATTACAATTTCCATATTATAATTAAAGTGAGATTAATCTACCTTTACTATTTATAATTTAGAAATCTCCCTTATTATAATATATAAATCTGTGTGATATTTACCAATCAGCCATATAGGCGGTATCATGATTAAGTCAAATTAATAATTAATTACCAACCGACCAACCAGGCAGTATCCTCATTAAGTCAGGTTAAAACCAGTTTAAAAATAATTACCAACCGACCAATATGGCGGTATCCTTATTAAGTCAGGTTTTAAATAATTTATATATTATAATTAAGGGAGATTAATCTAAATTATAAAAGTAAAAAGCTTCATCTTTACCCCAGCAGAAATTTAACTACAAAGCATAAAAGAAAAGATAAGAAGAAGAAGAACTATAGTTATTACTGAAAATTAAAATACATAAATTAAATATTATTTTTATTTATAAAAACTAGATGCAATCCTCTAAAAACAGGGAAAAGCTCCCAAGGAAAGCACACCAAATGAAGTGGTGAAGGCCTCAATTTATAGGCAAATTTGGCATCTGGCGTCGTGACGCCAAGCTCCCAGCGTCGCGACGCTGGCACGCATTTTTGGTCTACCCGGTTTGACCACGCGCATTCTGTCGGCACAATCAAATGATGACACGTGGCACGTGGTAAGATTCGGTCCAATGGCATCTTGACACGTGGCAGAAGATGATTCACCGATGATTCGTTCCATTTAGAAGGTGACACGTGTCATGCGGAGTGTCGACACCATAGAATCAAGACACGTGTCCAGGCGCATTTTAGCATGATCGATTCTGATGATGACACGTGTCACGGTGCACGTTAGCATCCGGAACATTTTAGAAAATTTATTCTGACTGTTCCACGTGTCCGGCGCAAGTTAGCAGGCGGCGCACGTTATTCGTCGCGACGCAGAAGGCTTGCGCGTCGCGACGCGGCCAAATTACAAAAATACCTTTTTCGTCCTTTTTCACTGTTTTGGTCCCAAATTGCTTCCAATGCTTTCCAAACTTTATTTATCTGCAAAATAACAATAAAACACATCAAAACGTTCACAAAACCCGAGAAACTATACAAATATTAGGTTAAATAAGTGAGAAAAGTGATATAATTACCACTCATCACACCCCCAAACCTAACATTTTGCTAGTCCTCGAGCAAAACATAAAATAAAATAACATAATAAAATTTAACTAAGCCACTTTCGTAGGGATCACGGTTGCATTTAGCGTATAACAAGCCTTTAAACCCCTAGGTGTCCCTAGTGGATGAGTTGTAGTCTCGTGAGGGTTTACAACAATGATACCCACAAACATTTACAAAAGTAAAAGAAAGTACACTTAATGCACACAAAAGCAAAAAGACAAAATAATAGATATATAAACAACGTCCTCAGAGAATGTCTAGCATCAAAGTTAGAGGAACTTTCAAAACGCATATTCCAACTAAAATCCTTTCTTTTGAACAACATATCTAAATCAAACTCAAAGTGTGTGTGTGAATAGTCTAGCAAATAGCTTCGATTCTAAGTTGTCAACTTGGTGATTTCGTCTCAATTCTCAGTAGTTAATGGGTCAAACCAATCTGAGTATCTAAAATTGTTCTATCTACCACAATCAGCACAAGTGAGGTATGTGATTTTTCTGATTTTTCTAATTTTTTCTTTGATTTTTCTCTATTTTTTATTTATATACAATATCTTCCATCTACGTAACGAGCTTTGGGTCAGTGACTCCCAAACCAGTTGGCTTTAGGGCACCAGGTGTTAAGACACCCCTACGGACTTAATTACTCGGACTTCATATATATACATATATATATATATATATATATATTGCAACATTTGATCCATGTAGGGAGCTTTGGGCCAGTGACTCCCAAACCAGTTGGTTTTAGGGCACTAGGTGTTGAAACACCCTTACAGACTTAATAACTCGGATCTCAAACGTTTTTTTTTTTTTACATACCTCACATCACAAATAATTGTAGACAGAAACAGAAACAGAAACTCAGTCAAACGGTCATTCATCAACCACCGATTATTTTAACTAGTCACTTTGTTAATTCCTTATTATCTAACTGCTTACAAAACTATTTTCTTAAGTGTTCACAAGTCTGACCTAGATATGAAATTCAAATTAGGGATAAAAGTGTAATTAGTATTTATCTTTTCCTAAAACTTTTTAGCTAAACAAACAATCAAATCATCAGAAACTTTTTGTTTTTGGGTTTTATCGATTTTAAAACACACATAATACAGACAAAAATAAAATTACTGAAATTCAACACATGCCATGCAGAAAAGAAAAATTTTAACGGAATTTTGAAAAAATTTAAAAGCGAACCCACACCCCCAAACCTAAATCAAGCATTGTCCCCAATGTGCTACAAAACATAAATAAATAGAAGGGAACAATAAAACCTGAGTTTAATCATCTGCCTCCTCCTTGTCACTGTCGATATTTGGATGTGGTGGAAACTGGTCATCTTGTATCCCCACTTGTCGTGCTATTTGTTCGAGCAGCTGAACCATGTATCTCTGCTGAGATTCCAATCTATTGACCCTTTGAGTTAAGGAGTGAGGTCGAGATGATCTGTGTGGTTGTTGAGGCGGTTGTTGTGGTGCTGATGCAGAAGCTGGTTTGGAAGCTGATGATCCTGCAGAAGCTTGTCTCTCTGTATGGAATTGTTGGATAATTCTGGTAGTTATTGCTTTCATGGGTTGCGTCAATTCCTCTCTTGGTTCTACAGGAACCATGGCCTGTGTGTAGAGTGATGAAATTAAATAACAATAAAACAGGCCAGCCTGTGTCGATCTTGCAGCCCAAACGATGTTGGTCGAAATCAGCTGACCAACATTAATCGTATAACCCTTCAGAATGCAGTACAACAATATCATATGTTCCTTCGTGACATATGTGATGTGAGATCTCGGTAGCAAAGTTCTAGTCACGAAATAGAACCATACTTTTGTCTCAGGCTTCAGCAATTTCAAAGCCATCTTCATATATTCTCCACTGCTACTCATGACCCAATCAGCATTTGGAACACACAAAGTCTCCGTGAGATGAGTGATATCAATACTCTCCATCACCGCAGAATACTCATCTTCCTCCAAATCAGGTATGTCATAAAATCTGTTAATAGTTGAGGAATCAAATGATATCTGTTGACCTCTCACCATTGCCACATACGCATGATGCTCATAAGCATTTGCGTAAAACTCCCGTACAATAGCTGCATAGGCTGGGTGAGGCTGCTGACAAAGCTTTCGCCAGTGCCGATCTGCGATAATCCTGTCAATATCAGGAAATAACCCGGGGTTTATGTCAAATCCCATCTCCATAATATGGTGTTTCCGGGTTATTCCCTCTTCATATCTCTTCTCCGCAGCAGCAGATACGAATTTAAAATCATCAAAAGTGGGTGCGGCAGAAGTCGATGCCCTGTATCTTTTCAGCAGCATTTTTACAGAATTTTCGGCAGAGTCTCCCCTAAAATCTCATAGTTTCCCACTATATACCTAAAACTATCAACGCCCAACTTCGCCAAACTTCGCCTCCAAAACTACGAATCAATCAATCAATTTCAACACTTCCAAAGTCCATCAATCAAATGTAACACTCCCAATACCACACAAATTACCAAATTTTCTTCCAATTTGCAATGTTAATAATTTAAAATTCGGACCTGTGATTCTTCGATTTTGGGCTCGGCAGTGGGGGTTTTAGTTGCTGATTTCTGACTCAGCAGTGGCTGATTTTGGTTAAGGCTCAGGATGACTCGATCACGGCAGTGGCTTGCATCGGTGGAATCGGCGGTAGTGGCTTAGTCGATCTCGGTTTCTGGGCAGATCTCGGCTGTGGGTGATGTTGGCTCTCGGTTTTTGGTTCGGTCTCGGCGATGTTGGTGCGGCTGGTGGATCGTGGTTGGCTTGGTAGTGGCGCGGTGGATCAGTAAGGCTCGGTCACGGTAGTGGCTCGGTAAGGGTGACTCACGGTTTCTAGGCAGATCTCTGCTGTGGGTGATAGTGGTTCTCGTCAGTGGGTGGTGGCTGTCTCGGCTAAGGCTTGGTTTGGTCACTTGTCTCGGCAAGGGTGGTCGTAGCTCTCGGTGGGTACGACTGGTGGTTTAGGTGGCTGGTTTGGTTGTGTGGTGGTGCGGTTACTCGGTAAAGATGGCAGTGGCTAGGTTCGGTAGTGGGTGAAATCGAGGGAGATGATGGGAGTTTGTAGCTTGTTTGTGTGTTTTTTTGGATGAAGATTTTCAGTGTTTAGTTGGTTGGATTTGGTGAATTTTGAGAGGAAATTCCGAGAATATGGAGGTGAGAAGTGCAGAAACTGACTGACGGCTGCTAGTTTAGGACCTGTTACCGAACGCGCGTCGCGACGCCAAATTTTGTCTTGCGTCGCGACGCTCGATTTTTTTAGGGTTAGGGTTTTGTGTTTGAGGCTAAGGTGTCGCGACGCGCAGGGTTTTCACGTCGTGACGCGGGATTTTTTTTTTTTTTTGGCAAAACCAAGTCTTTCGACGGATAAATCCACTGGGACACGTCTCAAGAGCTGACTCCTTACTCGGCTGTCTCTACTGGATTGACTTTATGTCTTCGTGATTTTGTCAAATTTTTATTTTGTATAATCCCGCTTGCATTGGCTTTCTTTGTCCTGAAAAATTCCGTTTTTATTTTTCCTGCAAAAATAACACAGAATTAAAAATAATTCTACACCATGTATACACAAAATATGAAAACATAAATTATAACAAATTGCATGGGATGCCTCCCTACTAGCGCTAAATTTTTCGTCTCAAGCCAGACGTGACTGAAATCCATATATCAATGAGGTTTCAGCGTCGTTTTGGATGTCCGATTAAAGACAATCCCACGAGCGTTGCTTTTGAATGGTCTCTTCCAACGGTAAAGTGGCAAAAAGAATTTTGTCTCATTCAGTGCTTGTGCCACCTTTTTATTCTTTGTCGCTCCATTGGTTCCTGAAAAGAAAAAAAAGAAAATCAGGAGGTCTCGTATGGTGCTTGACTTTGAATGGAAGTTCCATTCTGTCAAGCTTCTGGTTGATATCTTTGATTTGTACTCCCCAAAACAGTGATGTTTCTTCTGAATGCTCTAGATCTTTGATAAGTTCAGACATTTGCTCCTCCATTTGCTCTGCTTCTTGCTCCACCTTTTCTTTACAGATGTATTTGAAAATTTCCATATTCAGCTCTTCATATGTCATCTGTGAAATGCATGCTCTATAAGTATCTGCCTGAGGATGTAAAGATGTTTCTGACATTAGGTCTCCATCCTCTGATACGACTGGAATGGATGGTTCGGGTAGATCTTCATCAAACATCTTAGTAAAGCATGCTCCAAGATCTTGATTTTGAGGATTGAAAGTTTGATCCTCCTTTGTTGGTGCAGTTGGTACAAATAGCTCAGCTTTTTCATCCTCGTCAGAGTCAGAATAATAAAAATCAAATTGAGACTTTATTGGTTCAGGCTCCTGAACTGATACCTCTGATTCTTGATACTGCTCAGCCTCGTCCTCTGTTATGGTGTCATGATGAATCTCAGGATATTCGAAGGCTTCTTCAGTAGTATTTGAATTTGCTCCGTGAGATATGTGATTCAGGTTATCTGTTAATTGTCTAACTTGATCTGTCATCCTCTGTATAGACGCCGCTTGACTCCGAATTTGTGCATCAAATTGATCTTCCCGTTCCTTGAACCAATCTTTGAGCATGTGAATCAACTAATCTTCCTCTGATGGTTCTGATTGTTGATGATGATCGTAGGTAGATGGTGGATAAGATGGAAAATATGATGGTTCTTCGTACCTTGAATGATTCTGATAATTCTGCCACTCTGAAAAGTTTATGCATTGATCGCTCGAGTGGTTACCATCACAAATTACACATCTCCCCATTTCGTTCTGATGAGAAAATGTAGTATTGCTTGATTCTGACATCCAGTGATAGTTGTTAGGCTGGTCAACAGGCCTCAGAAAACCGGACTGTTGCTCCTAGATTTGGGGTGTATCTACTTCTAGTAAAGCTCGTAATCTTTCAATCTCCCAATAATGTTCCATTTTTCAATCACCTGAAAAAAAAATAAAGAAATAAAAATTACAGATAAAAATAAAGAAAATTAGATACAAGTAAATTAGATAGCTTCAAAATTAATAATTCAAGAAAAATAAGACCCCGCCAACGGCGCCAAAAACTTGACTGGCGTAAACACACACGTATAAACGCAAGCGCACGTATCGTTCAAGTAGTATAAAAATATCGATCCCACGAGGACTTAATTCCTACTGTTGTTATTAATTATTGATACTATTTATTTACAGGTATCTAATTATAGGGTGAAGGGAATTGATTGTTTTTGGTTGGTTGAATGTGGATTTGCTAATTAAAATAAAAACATACTCAAAAGAAAATACTAAGGAAAATAAAAGAAAAGACTCAAAGATCCAGGGTCGTGACTCCACACAATATTATTATAAAGATGAATTGATTCTCTTATTTATGTGTAATAAATCAGTTTGCTAACATGGAACACGAAAATATGCAAAAGTCTATGTCGATGGTCAGACGCAAATACCCAGTATAACCTAATTGAATCATATGTCTATGTCAACCAAACTATCTTGATTCATTAAGATTAAGTTCCAAATATGGATACCCTCGCCCGACAGGTATATGTCTATCCTGTAAGGAAATCTATTAAAGGGTTATTTATCCTCAAGGAAGATCGTGAGCTATTGAATCTAAGGCTGAAACCTAAAATCCCTATGTCTATTTTATTTTAAGTTTACCACATCAATCTTATTGGTGATCAGACAACAAGAAGCATTAAGCTTAAGATTCAATAAACAAACTAAAGAAATACCCATAAAAAGAAAATCAATTATTAAGCCTAGTAATATTGTGTTTCATCACTTCCCTAGAATAAAAATAAAATGCTGGGGTTAGAGGATCCACTTTTAGAAATCTCAAATTATTATAATATGGAAATTCCCAGTATTATCCAATTAAGTAGAACCAGCCATAAAGGCGGTGTTATTATTTATCCATAAACCAACCATATAGGCGGAAATTATCTGTCACCTAAAGACCGGCCATATAGGCGGTGTCACATTATGTTACATATTAAAACCAGCCATTAAGGCGGAATCAACTTTTAATTCATATTACAATTTCCATATTATAATTAAAGTGAGATTAATCTACCTTTACTATTTATAATTTAGAAATCTCCCTTATTATAATATATAAATCTGTGTGATATTTACCAATCAACCATATAGGCGGTATCCTGATTAAGTCAAATTAATAATTAATTACCAACCGACCAACCAGGCAGTATCCTCATTAAGTCAGGTTAAAACCAGTTTAAAAATAATTACCAACCGACCAATATGGCGGTATCCTTATTAAGTCAGGTTTTAAATAATTTATATATTATAATTAAGGGAGATTAATCTAAATTATAAAAGTAAAAAGCTTCACATTTACCCCAGTAGAAATTTAACTACAAAACATAAAAGAAAAGAGAAGAAGAAGAAGAAGAACTATAGTTATTACTGAAAATTAAAATACAAAAATTAAATATTATTTTTATTTATAAAAACTAGATGCAATCCTCTAAAAACAGGGAAAAGCTCCCAAGGAAAGCACACCAAATGAAGTGGTGAAGGCCTCAATTTACAGGCAAATTCGGCATCTGGCGTCGCGACGCTAAGCTCCCAGCTTAGCGACGCTGGCACGCGTTTTTAGTCTACGCGGTTTGACCACGCGTATTCTGTCGGCACAATCAAATGATGACACGTAGCACGCGGTAAGATTCGGTCCAATGGCATCTTAACACGTGGCAGAAGATGATTCACTGATGATTCGGTCCATTCAGAAGGTGACACGTGTCACGCGGAGTGTCGGCACCATAGAATCATGACACGTGTCCAGGCACATTTTAGAATGATCGATTCTGATGATGACACGTGTCACGGCGCACGTTAGCATGATCGGCACACGTTAGCATCCGGCATATTTTAGCAAATTTATTCTGACTGGTCCACGTGTCCGGCGCAATTTAGCAGGCGGCGCACGTTAGACGTTGCGACGCAGAAGGCTTGCGCATCGCGACGCGGGCAAATTACAAAAATGTCATTTTCATACTTTTTCACTGTTTTGGCCCCAAATTACTTCAAATGCTTTCCAAACTTTATTTATCTGTAAAATAACAATAAAACACATCAAAACGTTCACAAAACCCGAGAAACTATACAAAATATTAGGTTAAATGAGTGGGAAAAGTGATATAATTACCACTCATCAGCCATTCAACAAATTTGGACATAATATAATGTTCTCTCATTGTGCCAATCTCACATAACATAAGGTCTCGATGAGACATACCTAACCCCGAACTATTCAAAAACTCTGGCCACAAGAGAATGATCACTTTTTGTGCAAATCTCATATAGCATAAGGCATCGGTGGGACATACCCAACCCCGAACTATTCAAAAAATCTGGTCACCAGAGAATGATCCTTCTTTGTGCCAATCTCATATAGCATAAGGTCTTGGTGGGATATACCCAACTAGGGGTGATCACAGTTTCGGGTCAAACCGCAACCCGACCCGAACCGCACCACGCGGTTTGAAAAAAAATTAAAAATGATTTCGGGTCAATCGGAATCGAACTGTAAATTTCGGGTCGGTGTGCGGTTTTGACCCAACCACCCAAAACCGTTAATTTTGACTCAAACCGCGACCCGAACCGCCTAAACCGCCGACCCACATTCAAACTATATATTATTTTATATATTTCTTCTTCTTTAACCATGAAATTTAAGATATTTAATGATCATATGACAATATGCAATGTATAAATGAAAATTATGTATTCTTTCTCTTAAATTATTATGTGAAAACACACAAAATTTCCTTTAAAAAATTTATAATCCAAATCGCCGACCCGAACTGCCCAAACTGCTAAACCGCCAACCTGAACCACCGCGGTTTTCCTTATCAAATTTACGGTTTCGGTTTCTAATTTCCCAAGCCGCCAACCCGCTCGGTTTGAAGTGAAAAATGAAAAAATCGACTCAAACCGCACCGCGAACACCCCTATACCCAACCCAGAGCCATTGAACTCAGAAATACATCGAGGGAAAATTTTCAACCTCAGGTTATCTCCACAAGTACTGGTAATGGCGTCCCATATAATGCTGCACAAAAATAAAATAAAACAACAAGTGTGATGGAGTGACGTATCACGCACTATGCATCGGCCCAAAAATAACGAGGCAACTGAGGTAGCGTCCTGTCCCAAGCTATCTAAAATAATAATTTTGATGTCTCGGGCGAACCGAGCTATGGATCAGAGGGTGGTCAACGCCATGAAGGCATTTTCCTCCTCATATTTCTCTCATTTTTTGTTTCCACACTAGACATTTTAACTATTATTATTACATAATCTGCCATAAATAATTTGTATGTGTTGACAATTATTTTTCTTTCTAAGGGTAATATGGGAAATTAACCCCTCAAACAAACCTTCCCCAGTAGTAAAATTATTTGGTTAGCTAGGAAACAAAAAAAATTTAGTAAGCAGACAAATAAATCAAAGATTTTTCATGGTTCGGCGGAGAGTGACTCCTACCTACATCCACGGGAGAAAAATAGGTATTTTATTTATGCTCGGGGTCAAGACCGACTCGAACAACAAATGGGGAAATGAACTCATTAAGTAATAATACACATTGGGTCTTACACAGGCCCGATATAATTCTCTCAATGGGTCGATTCACTGACCAGCTTTCTCTCTCTATCACTAGTTCTTGAGCTCTTAGCTTTCTATAAGTTGTGAGATGCAAAATTTACTAACCCTTGAATATGAGACTTCAATCCCTTTATATAGGCTTCTAAATTCACTATTCCATTGTTTCTGACGTCATCCCATGTCACCTTGACATTATTACAACCACAACTCTCCTCAACTACTCTTAGATTGGCCAATCAGATCAACCCATTTTATTGTTACTGCACCGGTCTCTAGTGGCACTACTCTGCCACCTCATTGCCACTGCACCGGCCTATGGCGGCTGGGAGGGGCTAATTCTAATGAAAACTACTTCTTTTTCCTATGTCATCATTAGCCTTCTAGAAGCTTATATTGTCGCCTAAGGCATACGTTAGGTGACTCCAATACAGTTCAGCCTTTCATTCCATCTTTGTTTCTCGGGTCGATTTACCGAGGTAGATGATACTGATCAAAGCTTCCATCAACTCTTTCAACCAGGTCGGGCTGACATATAAAGACTTCATCGAGTCAGTTTCAAAAAATCCCAACGGAATCCCAAATCCATCACTTTTTCATGAGATCTGGTCGGCATCAATGATTGTCATGCTTTCAACAGATTCTATCCCTAGAAGATATCTCTAAATCATGCGGTCAGGCTCCTCTGTCAAACCCATTTTGTCTCTCCAACCCTTGGGCTTTTATCATCCATTTTTCGCTAAGTATAATACTTATTCCACCTCTCCTCGATATTTGAACCTTCTTTAGGGTGAGAAACCATTATCAACAATATGGATAGAGGTCTTCTAATGTTATGGGAGTAGATTAATTTGGAGTGGACATTTTAGAAGGAATTATTTCACAATGACTAAGAATAGTTCTTGAACTAAATGTATAAGTTTGATACAACCCTCAACTCATAATTAGTCAAGCCCATTAATTCTACACACAAGTTATGAGAAGATATCTCCGATAAGTTCAATCTAAATGGATTCATTAGAAGTCTAGACACGACCTAAAGCCTAGCTCATAGCTATTTGGACTTGCCTCAATATATCATGGTTGAAATCCATATCGAAAATCTAACCTCTCAAAGATGGAGAAAAATTACTCTCATGTCCAGATTGTAAATTAACCTCTAAATGGATAGAAAAATTGCTCCCACTTTAAGAATAAATAGCTTAAATATGTGTAAGATCTAATAAATACATAGGAAGTCTTGCCAGGACCTAAAGCTCAGCCATCAATTTCTTTCAGGACTTACCTCGATATATTACGATTGAAGTCCAGCTCATAAATCTTTCCTCTCAAAAAGGAGGAAAAAAATTTTACTCTCTTTACATACTCAAAAGTCTTTTACTCCTCATGAATGAGAAAAATTACTACCACAAAAACACGCAAAGAGGGTAAGCCAAAGAGTTGTTTGAACTTAATCTCGATACTTGATTATGTGACCGATGGTAATAAA
This sequence comes from Zanthoxylum bungeanum, assembly GCA_019454045.1. Taxonomy (NCBI): domain Eukaryota; kingdom Viridiplantae; phylum Streptophyta; class Magnoliopsida; order Sapindales; family Rutaceae; genus Zanthoxylum; species Zanthoxylum bungeanum. The sequence goes on from SKCR01033181.1 coordinate 37,824, forward strand.
TTAGACACCCTTATATTTTGTTCTTTAGAGAAAAAATAAAATGGAGAAAAAAAATTGAAATGGAAATAAGCACATTGGTGCAATAAAGGAAAGCAAGGTAGCCCATGTAATAGGTGATTATATGATTAGAAATAATAATAGCCGCCAGTGGAGTGGATGGAGCAAGAGACACAACAATCACCAAACGCCCAACTTCAGCTTAATTTCTCTCTCTCAACTAAATCTGTTTACATATTTATATATAATAAGGAAATTTGAATTCAATAATAAGTTGAATTATGCTAAATTTTTTAATTCTTTTATTATGTGTTTATTTATAGTAATAAATTGTTAAAATTTAATTATCTATAAATTTTTATTCGATATCTATCAATTATAATTTATAAAATAAAAATTCAACTCAATACTAAATTAAAGTTTTAAAAAGGGCCAGCAAGAAACTAGGATTCTTTATACATCGGATCTGCTGCAATCTCTCACTGCCTCTCAATTAACCCATCTCTCCCCTCTATTATTATTTGCCCATTTATCCATAAAAAGATAAGATTGGAGCCTCGTTATTCTATCGAATTTTGAACACATTTATTATTTATTATCATAAATATCAAGCTTGTATTAGAGTGCATACAAAAGAAATATGATTAAATAATTAATTCATGGAAAATTGAACATTCATCTTTTGAAAGGCCACATAATACTTTTGGAGGCTGCCGCATTCCACGTTTGGTTGCATGGGAATTTTTTTTTATTTTCTACTTTGTGTGTAATTGTATTGCCACAAAGGGAGAGGAAGCTCGTTCACCATAGAATCTGATTGAACCACAGTTCAAATAATTCATAGGATCACAAAATAAATATAATTATTTCCCCATCTACCGCAGCTAATTGTGAATGTATTTTGCGCCTACAGTCATTCGGTTTGAATAATAATAGAGGGTATTAATTGGTATTTAGTGGGTAAATTTTTTTATCCCATCCAAATCTTAAGGCAAAAAAAAAAAAAAAAAAGAGAAAGAAATACCAAGATAAGTAATTACTAGTGAAAAAGATTATGATAAATAACTCAAAATGATTGAAACCAACAAATTCCCACTCGTCAAAAATTGAATTCGAATGTATCCTAGAGGAATAAAATACTGTTACCCAAAATGAAATCATTAGGCATAAAAACACTGTACTTGGGAATATTAGTCAATCCAATATAAAAGAAGAAATGAAATTGAGGTGATTATGAAAATGAAGGACACAAATATTAAGGGTCACCCTATGGGTAGTTTTCTGTTGATGAAGACCACATAGAAAGTGACATAAGAATTGAGATGGTGAAAATTAGGCCCCATTTTGCCTTTAGTTGTGGTACAAGGTCATGTGTATGTGTATGGAACAAGAGAGAGAGAGAGAGAGAGAGAGAGAGAGAGAGAGAGATGAGAGAGAGGACCCCAGTTGGTGATAATGCAAGTAGCCTTCATCCTCTCTGGACTTGTTCCCACAAATCCAAATTAAAATCTTATGCACCTTACCTTCCATATATTGCTTCAAATTTATTTCAAATGGTGCATAATTACTCTAATAAAGCTTGATATATAATTTGGACTTTAGGGTTTCTAATAGTCCTTTTTCAAGTGGGTGCATATATATAATTGTATAGGTGCTAGATTTGGTATGTATTTTTTTTACCCATAATAAAGCATTATATATAGCATAATCTAGGTATAAAGTTTAGTAACTAATAATTGTACGAAAGTACTTTTGATTATGCTGCAATTAGGGCATAAACATGACCGTTATGTCATATCATGGCAAGATTTTTCTTTTTCTTGTAACATAACCACTATATAGCTAAAATCAATGACAATGACTAATTAGCTCATGAAATTGAATTTTCGGAGGTTTTATTAGATAATATGTAGTGACAAACAACTAAAAGAAAAATATCTAAAAATATTATTGATCGCGATTTTATTTAAATCTAACACGCAAGTGCACATATCACTCAAGTAATAAAGTGACAAAAAGTCAGATATCGTATCCACATGGACTTACTATTTATCTTATTAATATCAAAATTAACTTACTTAACTTGAACCAAACTATTAAGAAGGAAATTTGATTTATCGAAATTTAATTGAAATTAAATAAAACATAAATAACAAATTTTGAAAACTCTATAGATAGAAGAACTTAGGGTTATAATTTCACTGAAGCATGCAGACAATAAACTTTTACATTTTCCATTCAATTGGGTTTTTGTTATTAACTATTAACCTACAATACTAAATTATTCACAAGCCTTTTTCGATAGTCAAGTAAAAAATATTTAATTTAAACTAATTAACTATATATCTATATTAATTAGTTTAATTAGTTTAAACCAAATTTATTAAGGTCATGTTCTAATAATGGCTACGCATGACCTTTAAGTATATTTATATCATGTAGGGGAATTTATTCAACGAATAAATCACACGCTATTATTCTCACGGCTAATCCAAATTTCCTTTGTCAAGTTCCTAATGATTTACCAGGATTATTCTAGTGTTGGCCAAACAAATAAAATAAGCATCAAGTCCAAAGAATAATAAATAATAAGTAACAAACCCAAAGAAAAAAATACAAATAATTAGTTAAACAAGCTTAAGATTCATTATAACCTTAAATGTAATGAATTAGCTACTCATAATATTCAATAAAAATAAACTAATCATCAATACAAGCTAAGAACTCATAAAAGATAAAATTAGAGAGAAAATTGAAGAAAGAAACTCTCTTTACAGTCTTCGATTTCAAACTCCAACTCTAGGTTGATGCACTTGTTCTTGTCTTACTCTAGGCATTCTTCTTTGCTCTGGAGGCTCCAAAATATATTATGAGGCTTCCTTTTTTTTAGGTTTTGGGGCGAATTCATGCTTATATAGGAGGTCCATAGTGTGTTTCTGATGAGTGGTAAATGTATCACTATTTCCCACTCATTTGACCTAATATTTTGTATAGTTTCTTAAGCTTTGTGAATATTTTGATGTGTTTTTTGTTATTTTGTAGATAAATAAAGTTTCAGGACTCTTTGGAGGTGATTCGGGACCAAAAAAATGAAAAACGGACAAAATGGCAAAATGGTCATTTGGCGCGTCGCGGCCGCTAACGTGCGCGGGACACGTGGACCAATCAGATGGATTTTGCTAAAATGCGCTGGATGCTAACGTGCGCCGAATCTGCTAACATGCGCCTGCCACATGTCAACATCACAGCTAATCATGCTAACGTGCGACGTGCCACGTGTCATCATCACATGTTGCCGATAATTTCCATCACCACGTGTCGTCCATGTGTTAGCCATGTGTCATCCACATCAGTCACATGTCGAGTCAACGTGACACATGTCAGCCACATCATCATCAGCCAATCATTTCGTGACACGTGCCACAATCACATGGTACCGACAATCAACATCGCCATGTGTCTCCACATCATCACCACGTTATCACAATTATTGAGTTAATCATCCAAAATGCCACGTCAGCAGATAAGGTAATCAAAGCAGCCAATCAGCGTGTGCCACATCATCACGTCGCGACGCAAGAGCAATGCCACGCGTCGCGACGCGAGAGGCTTACTGACGCCTATAAATTCAGCTCAAAATTTCAGTTTCAGATGTACCTTCCCCTCTGAATTCTCTGATATTAATAAGGAGTTTGTATCTAGTTTGTTTTAATTTCAGTTTTGTAATTAATTTTATTTACTTTTTGTAATAGTAATTTATTTTCTTTACTTTTTCAGTTTTTACTATTCAGCAATGATGAGGTAACTTCCCCCTGCTAGGGTGAAAGGTAAAACTTTTATTATTGCTATTTAGATTATTTTCCCTTAATTATAATATAATAACTATTTAAAACCTGACTTAATGAGGATACCGCTATATTGGCCGGTTGGTAATTGATATTAAATTGGTTTTAACCTGACTAAGCAAGGATACCGACTGGTTGGTCGGTTGGTAATTAATTATTAATTTGACTTAATCAGGTTACCGCCTATATGGCTGGTTGGTATTATCACACGAGTTAATATATTATATTAAGGGAGATATCTAAAATAATAGTAATAAAAGTGGATCCTTTAACCCTAGCATTTTCTTTTATTGTACTTTTTCCTTTTTAATTTCTAGCATTTACTTTTCAGCATTTTACTTTATGTCATTTATTTTTAAGTTTTTACTAGTCGTAAATATGTGTCGAAGCTAAGCTCGTTATCTGAGGTTGTGATGAAATCCAATATCACCGGTTTATAAGGGGTTATTTTATAGTTTGGGTAATATAAAGGTTTAATTATTAAGTTTTAAGCTTAATGCTTCTTGTTAACTGGCCATTAATAAGATTGATTTGGTAAACTTAAAATAAACTTGACGAAGAAATTTTAGGTTTAAGACCCTAAACTTAATAGCCCACGATCTTCCTTGAGAATAGATAACCCTTTAATAGATTTCCTTACATGATAGACATACACCTGTCGGGCGGGGGTAACCACAATTGGAACTTAATCTCAATGAATTCAGGTAATTTGATTGACATAGACATATGATTTAATCGGATTACACTGGGTATTTGCATCTGACCATTGACCGGTGCATAATCACACGCGTATAATGCAAGCGCACATATCGTTCAAGTAGTATAAAAAATATCGATCCCATGAGGACTTAAAACCTAATCTATTAATTTTATGAGGTCAAATGGTTACTAGTATCTAACAGGTTGTTTGATTGATTTGAAATGGTGATGATTCTAAATTTAAAAACAAGTAAATAAAATTGCACGAAAGTAGGTTTAAGAAAATTCAATATTAGGAAACTATCTAGGGTTGTGAATCTTCCAATATCATTTTAAAGATGAAGTGGTTATTTCATTTTTGTGTAATATATCGATTTACTAACCTGGAACACTAAATTATGAGAAAGCCTCTGTCGATGGTCAAACGCAAATACCCAGATTAACCTAATTGAACCATATGTCTATGTCAACCAAATTATCTGGATTCATTAAGTTTAAGTTCCAATTATGGCTACCCCCACCCGACAGGTATATGTCTATCCTGTAAAGAAATCTATTAAAGGGTTATTTATCCTCAAGGAAAATCATGGGCTATTAAGTCTAAGGCTGAAACCTAAAATTCCTTTGTCAAGTTTATTTTAGATTTACCAGATCAATCTTATTAATGGCCAATTAACAAGACGCATTAAGCTTGAGACTTAATAAGTAACCTTTGAATTACCCAAACTATAAAATAACCACTTATAAACCGGTGATATTAGAATACATCACAACCCCAGATAACTAACTTAGCTACGACACATAACTAGGGCTAGTAAAAACTTAAATAAAATAAAAGACATAAAGTAAAATGCTTAAAAGTAAATTACTGAAAAGTAAATGACGGAAAGTAAATGCTGAAATTAAATACTGAAAATTAAATGCTGAAAAGTAAATGCTGAAAGTAAATTACTGAAAAGTAAATGCTGAAAGTAATTTGCTGAAAGTAAATTGCTGAAAAGTAAAAAAAGTAAAAGTATAATAAAAGAAAATATTGAGGTAAAAGGATCCACTTTTATTACTTCTATTTTAGATATCTCCCTTAATATAATATATTAACTTTGAATGATAATTACCAACCAGCCATATAGGCGGTATCCAGATTAAGTCAAATTAATAATTAATTACCAACCGACCAATCAGGCGGTATCCAGTTTAGTCAGGTTAAAACCAATTTAAATAATTATCAACCGACCAATATGGCGGTATCCTCGTTAAGTCAGGTTTTAATTAGTTTATATATTATAATTAAGGGAGATTAATCTAAATATTAGTAATAAAAGTTTTACCTTTTAACCCAGCAAAGGGGAGTTACCTCCTTATTACTGAAAAGTAAAAACTAAAAATTAAAGAAAGAAAAGTATTGTGCGTAAAAGTAAATTACGGAAAGTAAAAACTGAAAAGTAAAGAAAAGAAAGTACGAAAGCGGAAATAATTACTGAAAGCTGTAAATAAACAAACAAGATACAATCTTCTTAATATTCTTAAGGAAATCCTTAGAAGAAAGTATGAATTTACAAATGAAATGGCTTGGTATTTATAAGTAAAATTTTTCCTCAATCAAATCATCCACCAAATCCATTATTAATTGCTCCACTAATTGCTCCACCAAATCCATTATTAATTGCTCCACTAATTGCTTATCATGTTTGGTGGTGATTTGATAATTTTTATTATTTATTTATTAATTTATTTTTTTCTTTGAAAATGATTGCAAATGACTTTAATAATTACAAACAACATACTTCTGGATGGGTCATCAACTTCGGGCATGAAATATTCAGAATTCGAAATTATTTTGTCTTTAAAAGTTGTAGATCTTTGAGTCTTCTTTAATTCGGAACCTGAATCAGCTCAATCCAATATCGGAGTAAAATGTTATTCCCAGAATACGACAGATGCGCAAAACTGGAATTTCCAAAATTGCACTTCGTTAAAACGCCATTTCAAGTTTCCAATCTCCAAAATTAATATGTCAAATCCAATTTTTTCCCTTATTTGACCCACATTTCGTCTTTAATGATTTCATTATGTCCCAATATTTTTTTATCTGCAAAATAAACTAAAACACATCAAAACGTTCATCAAACCCGAGAAACTAAACAAAATATTAAGTAAAATGGGCGGTAAATATTGATATATTTTCCGCCCATCAACCATCGACAGAGGCTTTTGCAGAATTTCATGTTTCAGGTTAGTAAACCAATATATTACACAAACATGAAATAACCACTTCATCTTTTAAAAAGATATTGGAAGAAATCACAACCCTGGATAGTTTCTTAATATTGAATTTTCCTCAACCAATTTTCGCACCATTTTATTTACTTGTTTTTAAGTTTAAAGCCACCACCCAATCAAACAATCAACCTGTTAGATACTTGTAATCAGTTGGCCTCATACAAATTAATAGCATATGTATTAAGTCCTCATGGGATCGATACTTTTTATACTACTTGAACAATACGTGCGCTTGTGTTATACGCGTGTGAAAACACCGGTCAGTTTCCTACTTAAAAATTGGATACAAGACGGATCTGGGACGAATTTCCTTCGCACCACCATCGACGACGCATCACGACGCCCAAAAGGCAGAGTCACGAGGCGCCCAAATTCACACACACTATTTAATTTTTGATCATTTGCGCATCTCAACGCGCGTAGTGCGTCAGGACACCCGTTTTTATTCCGAATTTTCCCCGATTTGCTTCGTATCTTTCCGTTTTTATCTCTAGTTAATTCCATTGAGTTTTGATATTATTTTGACCTGCAAAAACGCACCCAAACCACATCAAAGTGCTAATAAATCCTGAGATCATCCAAAAAATATTAAGACAAAGGGCGGGAAATATAGGGATATCAGTCGTTCATCACACCCTCAAAATTAATATTGTTCTAGTCCTCGAGCAAAAATAAAATAAATAAATAAAATGTAACATACTAAAAATAAATTAAATTAACCTAATCCACTTTCGTAGGGATTACAATTGCATTTAGTGATGGAGTTGGTGCTTGGAGTGCCAATCTCAATTGTATATTTTATTATTTATTAATAAAATAACTGTTGGGTTCTCTAAGAACATGCCAAGGATCTATTTAAGCATAAAACCTGTGAATACTCGAAGTAAGATAGTGGAAAAATACTTACAACGATCGGATAAGTGGATGTAGGAAAGTTAAAAAATTTCCTCTTTGAGAAGTGCTCCAAGATCTTCTCTTTGATTGTATATGGAGCTCCAAGCTTTGTGAATGAATTACAAACTCAAAGGATGTTTCCCTATCACCTTTGTAAACTCTTTAAGTGCTAGCTAAGGAAGAAAATTGCAATAAAATTCTTCCCTTATGTCTTTGTGGTTCTCGGCAATTGAGAGAAAAATGAGAGGGAAAGTCACGCCCAAGTGAAAGAGAAAAGAGTGATGTGTGTTGACTTGTTTTGATTTTCAAAAAATTAAAAGACATATACCAAATATCCAAAGTTGGTAAAAGTCTCTCACAAATCAAGGTTGAGTATTTTACAAGCCATCACCAACAACTAACAACTTCCATCAAGCAAAAGTTTGATAAAGTTGACTAGGTGATGTGACTTATGGGCCCCACTATAAATTCAAAATCCGAGTGGGCCCGCAAAACACATATCGGGCTCGGGTTCGTTAATTCCGAATTAATGAATTTTCATTGCGACTTAATTAAATCAAATTTAATTAAATAATAATGCCTCGTAAAATTATTACGAAAGTCGCTCGCGAATTAATTCTAAATTAATTTGTTCGCCCAAATTAAAATCCAATTTTAATTCGGTTATGAAATCTAATTTTATTTAATATATTGAATATATTATTTTATCGATTAATTCCAAATTAATCGTTCTCTCTCTTCTATTCGAATTTTATCCCAAATAAATTCTCGCCGTAATTAATCCCAGATTAATTTTCTCTCTCTTCTAATTAATCACAGATTAATTATGTTCGAGTCATACGTCATCGGTGAATCTTCGGGAAGCGACCCATGAGATCCCTGGATATGTTGGCAGTAAATTCGGTCATCGGACTATCCAAACACGTGCGTACCTCGTACCATGTTCTTACCGATTTACAAGACATGGTTGGCTTCTAGCAAAGTACCGTGCCTACCCAATTCTCCAGAAATATTCTTTAAGGAATATATAATCTATAACAGGCGTAGTATACTAAGTATAGCGTATTATGATCCAGTATCTGATGTCACATGCAAGGCCTGGGGCTGGAATAGTGTCTGCCCCGTACGAAGCATATATCGAATCACAAGCAACTAGTCTCTATAATCGGATAATCATGACCTTGTCATATTATCCCGACAGTTGCAACATAATATATTACTAGTTTTGTATCCATGCGTGATCATTATCTCCATATCACTGAAGTGATACTTCCATCTTGACATCACATCCAATACACTATGATTCTCAATAAACCCAGAAGAGGCGTACACAGAACCTATTAAAGCCCCGGACGACCAAAACCAAAGCGTATTGATTGTCGCAAGTATTAGCGATGCAAGTCTCAGGTTAAGACCAAATACACCTACCCTGATTCGGATTCCTATAGACACAAAGTCATACTACCAATAGGATTACGATGGGTCTATCCAGAGCGAAGCTATTTTCGTACCATCGGCAAACACAACCTCCTATCACACTTGCATAAGTATCCAATACTTAAATATATGAGAACTATGATGTTACACTTCCATAACACGCACAAGTGCAATACTAGTGTATTCTGTAATATCGATGTCCAGTCTCGATAATACTACGACTAGGGATATTTAATGATTAAGCCTTCGTAGATTGATACTGTCTCATATCTTATAATCCGGAACTAATCATAAGGACTTTTATCATTTATATATATTCAAGTAATCTAATTACAAAACTTGTGGACAATTATGACCCATAGCGTCACTATTTGTACAGATCATGGTGTTGTTGTACAAATTAACTATGTGACAAAAGAGATTGCTCTCTTATCATTTGTGATTAGATCACCTAGATATATAAATGATAGGAGGTCCCTATGATTTGTTCCTGGACTGAGAATGATATGAGACAGTATCAGTCCACGAAGGATAAATCATTAAATATCCCTAGTCAGTGTATTATCGAGATTGGACATCGATAAATACGTAAAAGACTAATATTACACTTGTACGCGTTTGTGAGGGCACAATGGCATAGTTCTCATATATTTGGGTATAGGATACTCATGCAAGTGTAATAAGAGGTTGTGTTTTACCGACGGTATGGGAAATAGCTTCGCTCTGGATTGACACCCACAAAATTCCATTGGTAGTATGACTATGTGTCTATGGAAGTCCGAAATCAGGGTAGGTGTATTTGGTCTTAACCTGAGACTTGCACCGCTAATACTTACGAAAATCAATATACTTTGGTTGAGGTCGTCCAGGACTTTAACAGGTTCTGTGTACGCCAATGCTGGGTATATTGAGAATCATAGTGTGTTGGGTGTGATGTTAAGACGGAAGTATCACTCCAGTCATACGGAGATGATGGTCACATAGGATACGGAACACGTTCTATTAAATGCTCGAGCTATCGGGATATTATGACTAGGTCATGTATATCCGATTATAGAGACTAGTTACCAGACATCCGGTATGTGCTTCGTACGGGGCAGACACAATTCCAGCCCCAAACGTAGCACGTGATCATCTGATACTGGATCGATATACACAATACTACGGTATACTACGCTTGATATAGATCACATATTCCTATTAGGATATTTCTGGAGAATTGGGTAGGCATGACGTTTTGCTAGAAGCCAACATTGTCTTGTAAATCGGTACAAACGTAGTACGAGGTACTTACGTGTTCGGATAGTCCGACGACCGAATTTACTGCCAACATATCCGGGGATCTCATGGCTCACTTCCCGAAGATTCACCGATGATGTATGACTCGCACTTTATTAATCTGGGATTAATTAGATGAGAGAGAAAATTAATCTGGGATTAATTACGGAGATCTTTTATCTAGGATAAAATATTAATTAAAGAGAGAGAACGATTAATTTGGAATTAATCGATAAAATAATATATTCGATATATTATGCAAAATTGGATTTTGACGCGGAATTAAAATTAGATTTTAATTCGGGCGAACGAATTAATTTAGAATTAATTCGTTAGCGTTGTGAATAGTGATTTCGCTAGGCGTAATCGTTTAATTACATCGTGACGGAAAATTCGTTAATTTGAAATTAGCGAACCCGAGCCCGAGAGTGTTTGCGAGCTCATACGTATTTCGAATTCGAGTGCGCCACGCAAGTCACATTGGGTCAAATCGCTAGTCACATCAAGCGTTAAATCACATGTCACTTTGAGTGATGTGACAATTTGATTGATTGATTTGAGTGATTGATGTGGTAGTTGAAAAGCATTAATTGCTTTTGCTTTTTGACTTTTTGGAAAATGGAAAAAGGTTTTGGTATTTGATTTTTGGAAAATCAAAATATTATATAAAAACATTTTTTATTTTCTTTTCTCTCTCTCACCTTACGGTTTTCCTCTTTCCATCCTCTTCATTTTGCTTGGAGCCAACTTATTCTTCTCCATTTTTTTTGGTTCTGCCGAATGCATAAGAGAAGAAAGAAGATGTTTTTGTGGCAAAAACATAGTGCTAGCACACCTTGAGTCATCCTAAGGTGATAGGGCAGTGAACACATGAGCTTGGAATTCACTTTTGGAGCTTCAATGGAGTCATCCATGCCCGAATCTTGGAGGAACAACAAGCAGTGAAACCGAGCAGCCTACTGCCCAATAAGCTCACTGCCTAGCTTCACCAAGGAGGAAGATTGAAGTGTTCTTCATCGCGTCGCAAGATCCGAACATTGTGAGTATGTTTCCGCCATTCTCCTTTGTTGTATTCACTTGTTTTGTGCTTGATTTGATGATTCTTGGGACCTAATTAGAAACCAACAATGGTATCTTGAGCTTATATCAAGCATGAAATTTTTAGGGTTTAAAATTGGGCAAAATCAATTTGAGCATGATTTGGTTAAATTGATTGATTAAGTATGCTTGGATGTTGATTAATTGAAGTTGTGCATGATCAATTTCATGAAATTTGATTGGATCAAATTTTCCCCAATTATGGAGGCTTGGCCGAAAATTTGAGAACCCTAATTGTCTTGGTAATTTTGTTTCTTATGTTGGTTTTATTCTAGGTCCCAAGATCATACAAGCATGAAAAACATTGCGACTACATATCAAAGGAGTTGCGGAATACTCACATCGATCGGTTGAGACGAATTCGACGAACAAAAACTCCAAGATTGCTCACTGGTTCACGCCCACTGCAGCAGAATTTCAGTCCAATGTCTTCTGTTTTGAGCTTAGATTTGAGCCACGAATTTGCGTCGAACGATTCCCGGCTCGTGGGTGAGTTTCCCTAACACCTTCGTATGTCTCCTAGGAGTGTGGTAGCACTTGGATTTTGCCACAAAATCCTCAAAATTGGCTCACCATTTTCGCCCAAGCAGTGGCAGTTCACTGCCTTGTGCGTGAGCTTTAGGGAGAGAAAAGAGATGAAGATTATGTGTTAGTTGGTTTAGGAAAGTGTAAATGTTTGGTTTATATATTTTCAAAAATATATTAATGATTTACCAATTAATTTTCCAAAAGTCAAATGGTGTAAATCATTTAATTGATTTCTAAAATCAATTCATTTACCAAACATTCCAACCACTCCACTAACTCACATCAAGTCACATCTTTCATTCAATCAATCACATCACTCAAAGTGACGTTTGATTTGACGCTTGATGTGACGAATGATTTGACGCTTGATGTGACGAATGATTTGACGCTTGATGTGACTTGCGTTGCCGCACTCGAATTTAAAATGCGAATGCGCTCGCAATCACACTTGGGCTCGGGTTCGCTAATTCCTAATTAGCGAGTTTTCCATCGCGTCGTAATTAAATGATTACGCTTAGCGAATTCACTATTCACGTCGCTAACGAATTAATTCTAAATTAATTCGCTCGCCCGAATTAAAATCCTATTTTAATTCCGCGTCGAAATCCAATTTCGTTTAATATATCGAATATATTAATTTACCCGATTAATTCTAAATCAATCGTTTTCTCTCTTTAGACGATATTTTATCCCAGATAAAATATCTCCGTAATTAATCCAAGATTAATTTTCTCTCTCTTCTATTATAATCCCAGATTATTAATGAGTGCGAGTCATACATCATCGGTGCATCATTGGGAAGCGACCCATGAGATCCCCGGATATGTTGGCAGTAAGTAAATACAGTCGTCGGACTATCCGAACACGTAAGTACCAAGTACTACATTTTACCGATTTACAAGACAAGGTTAGCTTCTAGCAAAACGCCATGCCTACCCAATTCTCCGGAAATATTCTTACAGGAATATATAGATCTGTATCAGGCGTAGTATACAGTAGTATCGTGTATATCAGCCAGTATCGGATAGTCACGTGCTAGGGCTGGAGCTGGATAAGTGTCTGCCCGTCCGAAGCACATATCGGATGTCTGGTAACTAGTCTCTATAATCGGATATACATGACCTTGTCATAATATCCCGATGGCTGGCCAGCACTTAAGAGCACTAATACCGTATCCTGCGTGACATCATCTCCACTATGACTGGAGTGATACTTCCGTCTTGACATCACACCCAATACTCTACGATTCTCAATATACTCAGCAGTCGGCGTACATAGAACCGGTTAGAGTCCTAGACGACCTCAACAAAAGTATACTGATTTTCGTAAGCATTAGCGGTGCAAGTCTCAGGTTAAGACCATACACACCTACCCTGATGTCGGACTCCCATAGACACATAGTCATAATACCATGAGATCCCCGGATATGTTGGCAGTAAATACGGTCGTCGGACTATCCGAACACGTAAGTACCAAGTACTACGTTTTACCGATTCACAAGACAAGGTTGGCTTCTAGCAAAGCACCATGCCTACCCAATTCTCCGGAAATATCCTTACAGGAATGAAGGATCTGTATCAGGCGTAGTATACATCGTATAGTGCATATCGATCTAGTATCGGATGGTCACGTGCTTGGCCTGGGGCTGGATTTGTGTCTGCCCCGTACGAAGCACATGTCGGATGTCTGGTAACTAGTCTCTATAATCGGATATACATGACCTAGTCATAATATCCCGATGGCCGCGCAGCACTTAAGAGCACTAATACCGTATCCTACGTGACATCATCTCCACTATGACTGGAGTGATACTTCCGTCTTGACATCACACCCAATACTCTACGATTCTCAATATACCCAGTATTGGCGTACACAGAACCGGTTAAAGCCCTGGACGATCTCAACCAAAGTATATTGAGTGTCGTAAGTATTAGCGGTGCAAGTCTAAGGTTAAGACCAAATACACCTACCCTGATGTCGGACTCCCATAGACACACAGTCATACTGCCAATGGGATTCCGATGGGGTCTATCCAGAGCGAAGCTGTTTCCCGTACCATCGGTGAAACACAACCTCCTATCGCACTTGCATGAGTATCCAATACCCAAATATATGAGAACTATGTCGTTGTGCCCTCACAACGCGCACAAGTGCAATACTAGCCTATTCTGCATTATCGATGTCCAGTCTCGATAATACTCCGGCTAGGGATATTTAATGATTAATCCTTCGTGGACTGATACTGTCTCATATCATCTCAATCCAGGAACTAATCATAGGGACCTCTCTTCATTTATATATCTAAGGTGATCTAATCACAAATGATGAGAGTGCAATTTCCTTGTCACATAGTTAATTTGTACAACAACACTATGATCTGTACAAATAGTGACGATATGGGTCATGTTATCCAACAATCTCCCACTTGGCACATAGCCAGTCACTCAAGTGTCGAACACCCGAACTATGTACGGTTCGCTCAAATTGCTGAGAAAAGGTTTTCGTCAGTGGATTTGCATGATTATCGTTTGACGCGATTTATACGATCATCACATCGCCACGATGTATGATCCGAACGAATCAGATGATATAGAAGTATATATCTGGATCGTCGATGAGACCTTTAATTCTTTAGCCTTGTGCTGACGCCTAACTCAGCTGCTAACAGAACTATATCTAATCTAATTAGATTTATTACCGACCCAAATGGCTTCTATTGCTGCCTCAGCTGCAGCAATAATCCGCATTTGTTGTTTATTCGGCAACAGTATCTTGCTCGGAAGATTTCCAGCTCACTGTCCCGTTATTCAAACTTTATAGTACCGCAGTATTTAACTGTTTGGAAACTTGCGGTAGTGATCCCAGTCACTTCAAGTTCTCCTTCTCCATAGTTTAAGACAGCATCTTTAGTTCTCTAAGATACTAACAGATGACCTTAACTTCAATCCAGTGACTATCACTTGGATTGTCCTGATTGTGACTCAATATGCTTAAAGCGTATGAGACACCATATCAAGTACATTTTAAATGTACAATTTCCCAGAGAGTGTTAACAACTCCAAATCTATCCCAGTAGATCTTTATTCCTTGAATAAACGTTGTTACTCCCCAGAATTCTACGGAGAATATCTATGAAAGCCAAGCTTTCAACAATTGCTTTATGGGAATTTCCTTGTCAGTGCGCTCCCACTAACCTCCTTATATATACAAGAATCATTTCGTTTTGAATCATTAACCATTATGATTATTTCAAAACGACAGTTCCAAGAACCTTATGCTTGCTTCAATCCAAACATGGATCGAATAACCCGCAAACCTTGTTTGTCCGTTATACAAAATCGTCAGGATGTTGTAAGCATCCTCCAAGAGGTTTCCTTTTCAGGAAAGCGATTTTGATCATTAACTGACACATTTCATAAATGAAATATGCAGTATCTACAAGCATCTTCAAAATGGATTTACCATGGCAACAGGTAAAAGGTTGAACCGTAATCAACACAATGTTGATAACGATACCTTTCCGTCAAAAGCCTAGCTTTGTACGTTGGTTTGTTGCCATCCATGTATGTCTTCCTTGAAGACGATTACAGTACCAGTAGGCATAATGCCTTGCGGTACATCAACTAGTATCCAAACATAGTTGTTATACATGGAATCCATTTCGGACTTATGGCTTTTTCCATAATAGGGAGTCGATACCTTGTATCACTTCCTCGAAACGTAGTCGGTTGGTATACCTTCACAAGATTTACATCTTTAAGGGGTTACATCAGAAACCCATACCCCAGGTTGTTTTCTGATTCTCTCCGATCTACGCGGTTCTTGTGTATTCGAAGATTAATGGTACAGATTCATCATTGATGAACTGTTTGTGTGTTCCATTAAGGACTTCGTGCCTTGAACAGTATTACTCCGATTTTCATCGAGTATCACTATCCTCCCACTTACCACTGCATATCGGTATTCCTCTCAGGAAAACCGCATGGTGAGCAACAATTATATTGTTCTCATGTGAGTTTTATAAGTACTATACTTATGGTTTCCCTTAGGATAACCTATAATTGGCACTTATCCAATTTGGGTCCTTAGTTTGGTATCATCCAAACGTTATGCCCGGCATACCCAAATTATTAGGAATAAGAAACCCTGTTTCTTTCCTGTTCATATCCTATATGATATCTGTCAAACAGATTTATATGGAACCTTATTCTAAATAAGTTTTGCACTTTTAATACATATCATTTTGAAGGAAATGATAGCTCAGAGCGACTTGTGATAAACCTTATCATGTCCAACAATATTTGGTTTTCGTTCGGACACACCTTCTAACTGACGTGTCTCGGGAGGAGTCCTCATCTGAAAGAATACTATACTCTTTCATGTATGTTTGAAACTTACTGCTTAAGTATTTTCCATTACGGTCTTACCATGACGGTATAATACTAAAGTCGATCTGTTTATCTACTTCGTGTCGAAACTCTAATAGTTTCCGATCTGTGTTCTTCAAAAGAAGCACATAACCATAACGTGATGTTACATCCATTAAGGTCACGAAATATTCATGTTCACATCTAGCCTAGCTAGATATGGGCCCACTAACTTCACCATGAATAGGGCTAACAGATCGGTGGCATTTTCACTATTACCAAGTAAGTAAATAGTTTTAGGTACTTTACCTAACAAACTAGATTCGTAGACTTTATTTGAATAGTCAAATCAGTCCTAGTACCCACTCTTCAAAAGTGGGGATATACGAATCTTGTTTAATTGTGTCCCAGACAACAATGCCACAAATAAGTCTCTATTGATCAAATCAATTTAAGCTATTTATTTGTCATTTTATATGTTTTGAGATTTTAATTTATTCAAAATATAAATTCTGTTATTCACATCTAATGTGTTTATCTCAGTATCATCTTTATATAATGAAACACTTAGTGTTCTAGAATATAAAGGTTTATCCACCATGGATTAAACACTGATATAGAGATAATGTCTCTAGTCAAACTAGTTACATTATAACAGTTCCTAATTTAAGTACACACCCGAAGGGTAGTTCCTAAACTTAGGTATCTACGGTCGAAATAGCGACTTTCGTCCCGTTTCCGATTCGCAGAACAATCTCAGCCTGAAGTCAGTATCCTGCTCAAAGCAGTTTCTGAACATCAATACATATATTTTATGTATCACACTAAGTATTTAAAATCTAATTTCAATACTAGTAGTGAACATAACTTTGACAAACATTTTAAAGTGAGAGCCTTGCCCTTTCTTTAATTCCTTCGTGTCTGCCATATCCAAATGGTAGTCACTTTGGGATATGTCAATTATCCTTTTCAATATTTCAGAAACCTTAGGACAAGCCTTGGGTTTTAGAATATTGAAACGATGTGCACCTCGTGCAACATGCCCAATTGCAAACTTTGACTTTTCACCTCTAGAATAGTCAATTAATTCTCCAAGAATTATTTATTGCAATTTTAATACTTATTAAATCTAAAATTAGATTTATGACAAGTATATTAAATTAAGCATTAAAGTCATCATCACATAAATCTTCCAAAGATTTTATGCTCTACTTATTTTGCTTAATTTTGGGCTTAAGGTATAATAAGTTATTTTATCAAATAAAGTAACCTATTATTTATTCCCAATTTGAAAATTAAATCATTTAAAATATTTTAATCCCAGATTATATTTTAAATATCCAACTTTTCAATTTCATCTTGATTACAATAGTCTAACTATTTAATCAACGATTAGTGGTACTATATATATTATAATGATTATAATAGTCCAACTATATAATCAAATATAATCCAAATTAATTAACCTCAATTACATTGATTACTATAATCCAATTATAAAATCAACTGTAAACTGAAATTAATTAATTCAAATATATTGATTAATATAATCCAATTATATATAATCAACTATAATACAGTCCAACTGTTTATTAAAACAACATTAAATATTAGTCCAACTAATACTTTTAATATATTTGACGAGTGATATTTGTTTGAGCGCGTATGGCGAGTAATTGAACGAATATTGCAAATTCAATTCTTGCCTCCCACTATTTTTCGTCGAGCCTCTAACCCTCTGTCGAGTACTCGGGAAACCGTGTTTCCTAGTGGGCTAGGATCCCGTTAAATATCACACAATCTTGACTTTGGCCAACAAATTGTATGATAATCAACTAGGTAGATCTCTAAGATCAATTGGATCTCATCCAACTCCTAGATCCGGTAGGTGGACATCCAAGTCCGAGACATATATCTTATATATGCCTATATATCCAATATATAGCCTAAACTTTTTCCTCTGAATCAACTAGGCCTTGGCTTTGGCACAACAAACCTAATGATCCCAGTCAAGCGCGGACCCATTGACCATGGAAGCTTCGTAATCAATGTCGATGGACAAGAAGTGGTCTTGACTTTGGCCAACAAACCACAACTTGGACAAGACACCAATATGGAACAAAGCTTCGTGATTCAAGCACATCTTCGACGGACAAGGGCTTGACTTTGGCCAACAACCCATGCCAATCTAGGATCTTGAGTAAGAATCACTCAATGGAAGGAAAAGACGCATGATATTTTAATGAGGGCTTTTCGCGTGCAAATTGGCTACCAATTTCATTATCTTTGTTAAGGTCTCATCATCATACACCCTTAAACATGCATTCTAAATACATATAAAGCGAGTATGAAATAAATAATAATGATATGCGGATGGATACTTAACACATTGATCCTAGATCAAATCTCTCCCTTTCTCACTCAAGCTAGCACTTGTATTACTTCTACCCGTTACACTACACTTCTAAAGAAACCTCATTTACATTGAGGGGAATAGGTGAGAAGAGAATACAAAGAGAATAAAGGTGATAAGGCTGGACACGCAGGTCCAATTTAATAAATCGAATTTATTACAACAATTTCCAAAATTGCCCCACCCAACTAATATCCATCCGATATACATTATTCATTCATCACAACCATGTATTCACACATAAGCATGCTATCAATCAATCTAATCAAATTAATTAATCTGATAATTATGTGATCATCCAATGTTCAAACAACGATTGTTTGCTTCGAGTCAAACTCGTTTTTGCGAATAAGTACTCAAAGTACGAATTCATGAATTAAATTAAACTACATCATTAAATCCAATTTAACATGTATTTAATACTAATTCACTATTCAATTCCAAATTAAATATACACTTTATTAATAAACCTTTAACGACTTAAATTCCAAATTTAATCGCTTCGGGTCTCAAAGCCCGATTAACGTCCAACGTCAATTCAATTCAAGTCTAATGGGCTTTAATTAATTTCTTTAAGGCGTGGGCTTCGGCAACCAAAGCCCAATCAAGGAGTAACCCCATAAGCCTAGAAATCAATTTAGGCCCATTAGGCCCAATTAAACTTTAAAGGTTTATAAGTTGCATTTGGGCTTTATGGTAGTAGTGGTTTTGGGCCCAATTGGATCCAATCCTTTTGCCTAAACCCAACTTGATAAAATCAAGCCCAATTAGCCCAATTACAACATAATAAGCCCAAATCCAATTTAAGGCCTAAATAACTAAATTACATGAATCCAATTCCGCAATTTAATTACCTAAAGTGCATTACATGATTAATCACCCAAATCAATATTTTCAAAACATGAAATTAGTCCAATTAATCATGCTCATTATCATCATTACATGTCCAACACATAAATGAAAAAATCAAACCCATTACATGCTTTAAAGCTCTCGGCCAAGGGAGTAATTTTTGTCCGATTTGAATTTAATCCAATTA
The DNA here is from genome assembly GCA_019454045.1 of Zanthoxylum bungeanum. Lineage (NCBI taxonomy): Eukaryota > Viridiplantae > Streptophyta > Magnoliopsida > Sapindales > Rutaceae > Zanthoxylum > Zanthoxylum bungeanum. The sequence continues at coordinate 57,699 of SKCR01033181.1, forward strand.
ATTCCACAATCGACATCTAATTAACTTCCCGAATGATTTCCAATACATCTAATGTTCAAAAATCAAAAATCCAAGACTTTATAGGGCATATGGAATTCGGCCAACATATACATTTTGGGGATTTATGTTCAATTCAAAATTCAATCTAATTGACTTCAAATTAACATCATCCTTCATCATTATAACTCATCAAATGAATCAAAATGGAAAAAATTCCATGGATTCCAAATTATACATACATTCGGCCAACACTCCAAATTTGGGGAAAATTGTTCCAAACACATTTTCTTGAAATTGATCAAATCAATCTTCAATACAACATATATTTAGCATGCTCAAACATCCAATTTCACAAAATCATGCTCAACACACATTTACCCAATTTTAAGCCCTAAAATTTTCATGCTCAAACCTAGGCTCTTGATGCCATTGTTGGTTTTATTCTAGGTCCCAAGATCATACAAGCATGAAAAACATTGCGAATACATATCAAAGGAGTTTCGGAATACTCACATCGATCGGTTGAGACGAATTCGACGAACAAAAACTCCAAGATTGCTCACTGGTTCACGCCCACTGCAGCAGAATTTCAGTCCACTGTCTTCTGTTTTGAGCTTAGATTTGAGCCACGAATTTCGTCGAACGATTCCCGGCTCGTGGGTGAGTTTCCCTAACACCTCGTATGTCTCCTAGGAGTGTGCTAGCACTTGGATTTTGCCACAAAATCCTCAAAATTGGCTCACCATTTTCGCCCAAGCATGGCAGTTCACTGCCTTGTGCGTGAGCTTTAGGGAGAGAAAAGAGATGAAGATTATGTGTTAGTTGGTTTAGGAAAGTGTAAATGTTTGGTTTATATATTTTCAAAAATATATTAATGATTTACCAATTAATTTTCCAAAAGTCAAATGGTATCATTTAATTGATTTCTAAAATCAATTCATTTACCAAACATTCCAACCACTCCACTAACTCACATCAAGTCACATCTTTCATTCAATCAATCACATCACTCAAAGTGACGTTTGATTTGACGCTTGATATGACGAATGATTTGACGCTTGATGTGACGAATGATTTGACGCTTGATGTGACTTGCGTTGCCGCACTCGAATTTGAAATGCGAATGCGCTCGCAATCACACTTGGGCTCGGGTTCGCTAATTCCTAATTAGCGAGTTTTCCGTCGCGTCGTAATTAAATGATTACGCCTAGCGAATTCACTATTCACGTCGCTAACTAATTAATTTTAAATTAATTCGCTCGCCCGAATTAAAATCCTATTTTAATTCCGCGTCGAAATCCAATTTCGTTTAATATATCGAATATATTAATTTACCCGATTAATTCTAAATCAATCGTTTTCTCTCTTTAGACGATATTTTATCCCAGATAAAATATCTCCGTAATTAATCCAAGATTAATTTTCTCTCTCTTCTATTATAATCCCAGATTATTAATGAGTGCGAGTCATAAATCATCGGTGCATCATTGGGAAGCGACCCATGAGATCCCCGGATATGTTGGCAGTAAATACGGTCGTCGGACTATCCGAACATGTAAGTACCAAGTACTACATTTTACCGATTTACAAGACAAGGTTAGCTTCTAGCAAAACGCCATGCCTACCCAATTCTCCGGAAATATTCTTACAGGAATATATAGATCTGTATCAGGCGTAGTATACAGTAGTATCGTGTATATCAGCCCAGTATCGGATAGTCACGTGCTAGGGCTGGGGCTGGATAAGTGTCTGCCCCGTCCGAAGCACATATCGGATGTCTGGTAACTAGTCTCTATAATCGGATATACATGACCTTGTCATAATATCCCGATGGCTGGCCAGCACTTAAGAGCACTAATACCGTATCCTGCGTGACATCATCTCCACTATGACTGGAGTGATACTTCCGTCTTGACATCACACCCAATACTCTACGATTCTCAATATACTCAGCAGTCGGCGTACATAGAACCGGTTAGAGTCCTAGACGACCTCAACAAAAGTATATTGATGTCGTAAGCATTAGCGGTGCAAGTCTCAAGTTAAGACCATACACACCTACCCTGATGTCGGACTCCCATAGACACATAGTCATAATACCAATGGGATTCCGAGGGGTCTATCCAGAGCGAAGCTGTTTCCCGTACCATCGGTGAAACACAACCTCCTATCGCACTTGCATGAGTATCCAATACCCAAATATATGAGAACTATGCCGTTGTGCCCTCACAACGCGCACAAGTGCAATACTAGCCTATTCCGCATTATCGATGTCCAGTCTCGATAATACTCTGGCTAGGGATATTTAATGATTAATCCTTCGTGGACTGATACTGTCTCATATCATCTCAATCCAGGAACTAATCATAGGGACCTCTCTTCATTTATATATCTAAGGTGATCTAATCACAAATGATGAGAGTGCAATTTCCTTGTCACATAGTTAATTTGTACAACAACACTATGATCTGTACAAATAGTGACGCTATGGGTCGTGTTATCCAACATCTTGTTGCATTGGATGACTTAAAACAATTGGGTAGTTGATTTGAGGTTTAATTGGATTGAATTTTTAATTGGACAAATTTCCCCAAATTAATGGCTTGGCGAATTCAATGAATTTGAAATTCATGGTGTTTTTTTTTATTTTAATTCATTGGATGAGTTGAATTGATTTGGGAAATGATGATTGTGGATTCATTGGATTGAAAACGATAGAATTGAAAAAAAACCCTAATTGCCGAGACACTTGAAGCATGTATGGGTTTGATTTTGATTGAATTATGTTGGACACTATTTGATGTTAAAGTGCATGATTAATTGGCTAATTGATGTTTTAGAAATATTAATTGGGTGATTAATATATGTATTACACTTAGGTTAATTAATTGTGGAATTTGGAATTTTATAAGTTAATTAATTGGGTTTAAATTGGATTTGGGCCTTATAGGTTGTAATTGGGCTTTTGGGCTTGGTTGTACCAAGTAAGGTTTAGGCTAATTTGGTTGGATCCAATTGGGCCCAAAACCGCATCCATAAAGTCCAATTATGACTTAATGGACCTTAATTATTTAATTGGGCCTCATGGGCCAAAATTGATTTATGGGCTTATGGGGTAAATCCCGGATTGGACTTTGGTTATCAGTTTGACCCGAGTTGACCAAAATTCCACGCCTTAAGAAATTAATTAAAAGCCCATTGGACTTTAATTAAATAAACATTGGATGTTAATCGGGCTTTGAGACCCGTAACAATTGAATTTGGAATTTAAGTCGTAAAGGTTCGTTAATAAAGTGTAATATTTAATTTGGAATTAAATAGTGAATTAGTATTAAATACAAATTGAATTGGATTTAATTTTGTAGTTTAATTTAATTCAAGAATTCGTACTTTGAGTACTTATTCGCAAAACGAGTTTGATTCGATCAAAATCAAATCGTTGTTTGAACATTGGATGATCACTAATTATCAGATTAATTAATTGGATTAGATTGATTGATAACATGTTTGTGTGAATACATGGTTGCGATGCATGAATAATGTATATCGGATGGATATTAGATGGGTGGGGCAATTTTGGAAATTGTAATAAATTTGATTTATTAATTGGACTTGCGTGTCCAGCCTATTACCTCTATACTCTTTGTATTCTCTTCTCACTTATTCCCCTCAATGTAAATGAGGTTTCTTTAGAAGTGTAGTGTAACGGGTAGAAGTAAATACATGTGCTAGCGGGAGAGAGAAAATGAGAGATTTGATCTAGGATCAATGTAGGGTATCCATCCGCATATCATTATTATTTTTCATATGCACTTTATTATGTGTTTAGAATGCATGCTTAAGGGTGTATGGTGATGAGACCTTAACAAAGATAATAAATTGGTTGCCAATTTGCACGCGAAAAAACCTCGATAAATATTAAGCGTCTTTCCTTCCATTGAGTGATTCTCACTCAAGATCCGAGACGGCATTGGTTTGTTGGCCAAAGTCAAGGCCTTTGTCTGTCGAAGATGTATTTGAATCACGAAGGCTTTGTTCCATATCAGTGTCTTGTCCAAGTTGTGGTTTGTTGGCCAAAGTCAAGACCACTTCTTGTCCATTGACATTGATTACGAAGCTTTCCATGGTTAATGGGTCGCGCTTGACTGGGATCACTAAGTTTGTTGTGCCAAAGCCAATGCTTAGTTGATTCAGAGGAAAAAGGTTAGGTAATACATTGGATGTATTGGCATATATAAGATATATGTTTTGGACTTGGATGTCCCCCTACCGGATCTAGGAATTGGATTGGATCCAATTGATCTTAGAGATCTACCTAGTTAATTATCATACAATTTGTTGGCCAAAGTCAAGATTGTGTGATATTTAACGGGATCCTAGCCCACTAGGAAACGCGGTTTCCCGAGTAGTCGACAGAGGGTTAGAGGCTCGCCGAAAAATGGTGGGAGGCAATAATTGAATTTGCAATATTCGTTTAATTATTTGCCATATGCGCTCATTCAAATAATTCGTCATATAAATTAAATGTTAGTTGGACTAATATTTAAATTGTTGTTTTAATAAACAGTTGGACTGTATTATAGTTGATTATATAATTTGATTATAGTAATCAATATATTTGAATTAATTAATTTCACTTTAAAGTTGATTTTATAATTGGATTATAGTAATCAATGTAATTGAGGTTAATTAATTTAAATTATATTTGATTGTATAGTTGGACTATAATAATCATTATAATATATAGTACCACAAATCGTTGATTAAATAGTTGGACTATTAGAATCAAGATAAAATTGAAAGATTGACATTTAAAACATAATCCTAGGGAAAATGTGTTTAAATGGTTTAATTTTCAAATTGGAAATAATTTCAGGATGGTCCTGGAAAATAATAAGTTAGTTTATTTGATAAAATAACGTATTATGCCTAAAGCCCGGAGTTAAGCAAATAGTAGAGCATGATCTTTGGAAGATCATGTAATGATAACTTTAAGTGCTTAATCCATTAAGCTTGTCGCAGTAGACTCCTTAATTTCTGAATCAGAACTAATGATTAGATCCTTAAGTATGATATTGAAATTGAAGAATCTTCATAAATCTATATTTAGATTTAGAAGTACTAAAATTGCAAATAATAACTCTTGGAGAGTTAATGACTATTCTCAATTAGACAAAGTCGAAGTTTGCAATTAGACAAGTAGCGCAAGGCGCACCTTACTTCGATATTCTAGCAACCCGAGGCTTGGCCAAAGGCTTCTGGAGTGTTAAAAATGGCAAAGGCAAAATCATTATAATCTTCTAGGAAGATAAAGGACATATCCCAAAATATTTGCCTAAATGTGGCAAACGGATCGCGGAAGCGTGACTGCCGTTTGGACAAAGCAGACAGGAAGGAATTGAAGACGAGTAAGGCTCTAACTTCAAATATGGTTGTCATAATTATGTTCACTACTGGTATTAAATTGGATTTTAAATACTTAGTGTTGACGGTGGATTTTGGTCTCAGGGTAATATTGGAATATCACTCCCGAGGAAATCCTTCTTCAATAGTGAATTTGTTTGGTTATGGGGGACCAAAGGCAAACTTAGCAGAAAAACAGATAAATACACCAATCAACAAGGAGATTTAACGTGGTTCGGTGGATTTGGATCCGACCTACGTCCACGGGCACAAACAAGATGATACTTTTATTATTCAAAATGCGCTTCTCAGACCGTTCTTTGTGTTTTACAAGTTAGAGCTTGGTGATTCTGATCTCAACTCTACCTTGCTCTCAACTTGTTCCTCTTATTCTCTCTTTTTGTTCTTCTTCTCTACACTCACTCTACCCTCCTATTTATAATGGTGAAGAAATCATATTCCTATTTGTACAAGAATTTCCTAGTTGAAACAATTTCCTTTTCCCATAAGGATTCCTAGTCAAAACTATTCTCTTTTCCCATAAGGATTCCTAATTAAAACTACCTTCACTTCTTTTATCCTATTTGGACACTGACTCATCAGTTTTCCCCATGAAAGTAGGATAACTTATCTTCTGGAGCATATCCCGCCATATTCCCGGTCTTCATGAGGTCGGTCATGATGGTCATTTGTGCTGAGAATGCTGCTACCGATCTGATAGTGCTCGGTCATCCGAACCAAAGTGGTCGGTTATCGGATCATAAAGTTCTCGGCCACTCACTCATGTGGTCGGGTCAGTATTAATGATCTTTGACCAAGGAGAAAATTACCCTTTTGCCCCTGTCGTGCTGTCTTAAATACCATAGTGCCTAAAAACACCATCAACATCTGTCCCATAGTTCTCGGTAACAACGAGTTTGCGAGTTGATGCCGGGAACTATAAAAAAGATGGTGTGCCGATGAATCCGTCGGTGGTCACTCCAGGAATCGCAGAGAAAAATGCCTTGGCTGCAAATCTGGTCCTTCCTGCCACCCTCATGTGCTCAGTCAACGAGGATCCCGATATCTACCCGTGGAGACAATGCTTTGCCCTTATGCTGACGACGACCGACTCGGTGGGACGTAACCCGACCCCGAGCTGAAATGAACACTTGGCTCCGGGGGAAATGTTACGTCCCCATACCAAAAGGACGGACTCGGTGGGACATAACCCGACCCCGAGCTGAGAAGAACACCTGGCCCTGGGGGGATGTCACGTCCCCAGACCAAAAAGACGGACTCGGTGGGACATGACCCGACCCCGAGCTGAGATGAACACCTGGCCCTGGGGGAATGTTACATCCCCAGACCAAAAGGACGGACTCGGTGGGACATGACCCGACCCCGAGCTGAGATGAACACCTGGCCCTGGGGGAATGTTACGTCCCCAGACCAAAAGGACGGACTCGGTGGGACATGACCCGACCCCGAGCTGAGATGAACACCTGGCCCTGGGGGAATGTTACGTCCCCAGACCGAAAGGACGGACTCGGTGGGACATGACCCGACCCCGAGCTGAGATGAACACCTGGCCCTGGGGGAATGTTACGTCCCCAGACCAAAAGGACGGACTCGGTGGGACATGACCCGACCCCGAGCTGAGATGAACACCTGGCCCTGGGGGAATGTTACATCCCCAGACCAAAAGGATGGACTCGGTGGGACATGACCCGACCCCGAGCTGAGATGAACACCTGGCCCTAGGGGAATGTTACGTCCCCAGACCAAAAGGACGGACTCGGTGGGACGTAACCCGACCCCAAGCTGAGAGAAACCAAGTGACCTCGGCGGAACGAATCCAGCCCAGAGCTAATTAACCAAGTGGCCTCGGCGGAACGAATCCAGCCCAGAGCTAATTAACCAAGTGGCCTCGGCGGAACGAATCCAGCCCAGCCTGATTAACCACGTGGTCTCGGCGGAACGAAATCCAGCCCCGAGCCAAGTAATCTTTGGGACTTGCTCAGAAGGGAATTGAATCAACCTTGTGAAGCCCTACCGAATCTGGCACGGGCGTCCCCTTGCCAGACCAGTGAAAAACAAAATCAAAACTTTGAAAAATAAGATCAAAAAGGTGGGGGTGACTCGGCACTTGTCCCAAAAGAAAACTTTTTACAAATGTAAACAACAGCACGGATGCTTCAAAACAGCGTCCTGCCCGAGGCCTCCAAAACACAATTCTGAATCTTTCAATTCAGTGTCCCGGCGAACCAGGATTTGGATCAGTTGAGCGTTTGAATGGTGAGGGTACATCCTCTACACGTCGGGTCACTGTGGAGCCTGTGTATTGTACGAGGGCTCCTCCTTACCACGCTGGAGCAGGCACACGCTACAGGGGCACAACGCATCCCCGTGCTGCGCCTCTCTCGGATCCAAGTGATGAATGGATCAAAGAGTGTCCGGGATACTAAGGGCACATTCCTCCTTAGGTACGGCATCACTGGAGTTAGCAATCGTCACGGGGGCCTCATCACTCCCCGTGCTATGCTTTCCCTCGGATCCATTACATCGGGTAAGTGAGGATCAAAGAGTGTTCGACACATTAAGGGCATATTCCTCCTTATGTTCGGTAACACTGGAGCAAGCAATCGCCACGGGGGTATCATCCCTCCCCGTGCTATGCTTCTCACGGATCCTATGCATCGAGTATGTCCTTGAGGACCTCGAGCTAAGAGAGATGCTTGGTTCTGGGGGAATGTTACGTCCCCAGTCCGAAGGGCTGACTCGGTGGGACGTACCCCGACCCCGAGCTGAGAAAGGCACTTGGAACTGGGGGAATGTTACGTCCCCAGTCCGAAGGGCTGACTCGGTGGGACGTACCCCGACCCCGAGCTGAGAAAGGCACTTGGACCTGGGGGAATGTTACGTCCCCAGTCCGAAGGGCTGACTCGGTGGGACGTACCCCGACCCCGAGCTGAGAAAGGCACTTGGACCTGGGGGAATGTTACGTCCCCAGTCTGAAGGGCTGACTCGGTGGGACGTACCCCGACCCCGAGCTGAAAAAGGCACTTGGACCTGGGGGAATGTTACGTCCCCAGTTCGAAGGGCTGACTCGGTTGGACGTACCCCGACCCCGAGCTGAAAAAGGCACTTGGACCTGGGGGAATGTTACGTCCCCAGTCCAAAGGGCTGACTCGGTGGGACGTACCCCGACCCCGAGCTGAAAAAGGCACTTGGACCTGGGGGAATGTTACGTCCCCAGTCCGAAGGGATGACTCGGTTGGACGTACCCCAACCCCGAGCTGAAAAAGGCACTTGGACCTGGGGGAATGTTACGTCCCCAGTCCAAAGGGCTGACTCGGTGGGACGTACCCCGACCCCGAGCTGAAAAATGCACTTGGACCTGGGAGAATGTTACGTCCCCAGTCCAAAGGGCTGACTCGGTGGGACGTACCCCGACCCCGAGCTGAGAAAGGCACTTGGACCTGGGGGAATGTTACGTCCCCAGTCCGAAGGGCTGACTCGGTGGGACGTACCCCGACCCCGAGCTGAGAAAGGCACTTGGACCTGGGGGAATGTTACGTCCCCAGTCAGAAGGGCTGACTCGGTGGGACGTACCCCGACCCCGAGCTGAAAAAGGCACTTGGACCTGGGGGAATGTTACGTCCCCAGTTCGAAGGGCTGACTCGGTTGGACGTACCCCGACCCCGAGCTGAAAAATGCACTTGGACCTGGGGGAATGTTACGTCCCCAGTCCGAAGGGCTGACTCGGTGGGACGTACCCCGACCCCGAGCTGAGAAAGGCACTTGGACCTGGGGGAATGTTACGTCCCCAGTCCGAAGGGCTGACTCGGTGGGACGTACCCCGACCCCGAGCTGAGAAAGGCACTTGGACCTGGGGGAATGTTACGTCCCCAGTCCAAAGGGCTGACTCGGTGGGACGTACCCCGACCCCGAGCTGAAAAAGGCACTTGGACCTGGGAGAATGTTACGTCCCCAGTCCAAAGGGCTGACTCGGTGGGACGTACCCCGACCCCGAGCTGAAAAACTAAGTGCCCTCGGCGGAGCAAAAATCCTATCTCGAGCCAATGGCCGTCCCCCTTCAGGAGATCTTTTCTTCGCTTTCTACTAAGACAAATTTCCTGGCTACCTCTAGAGCGGTGGCATAATCCGGTGTGTCTTGGTTTCTTAGATGAGTCCACAACTTCCCGACCTTCAAACCTCCCTTGAGACTTTCTAGCGCTTCAGATGACTCGTATGCTCCGACCTCGAGCACCAAAATGTGGTATCTTTTAATAAAAATTTTCAGGGGCTCGTCATCTCCTTGCTTCATAAGTCTTAATTCTCCAATCGTCTTTTCGGGGACGCAGGCCCCCTTAAAGTGTCGAATGAACGTCTTCTTAAGTTGTGTGAAGCCTCCGATGCTTCTTGGGGCTAGGCTTCTATACCATAGGATGGCCGGTCCGGCTAGTGTTAAGGGGAACACTTTACAAATGACGTCCCCCGTTACCCCTTGTACCTCCATTAGTAGGACGAAACCTTCGAAATGAGTTTTGGGATCGGTATGGCCTTTGTATGGCGCCATGGTTGGCATGCTGAATCTTTTTGGGAATTTTTCTGACCTTATTTCTTCCGTGAGGGGGGACTCATCTTTACCGTCTCGGGCATCTCCCATGTCTGTGTTGGGGAATACTCATCATTTGGCTAGTTCCTCCCGCAGCCAAGATTTCATGATGCTGTCTTTGGTTCCATGCCGCCTCTTGTGACTTCCTCTTTTTCTGTTGTCTTGGGCGTGGTGCTTCTCAGGTCCGGTATCTTCCCATGCTCTTTCGTCACATTCTTTCCTTTTTTTCCTGGCATCGTGAGGGCTATTATAGGAGGAGTTTGGTGACGATTTGTCATCTTCTTCCTCCCACATGTCTTCAGTTTGGGAGTCTTCCTGAACCACTACAGATTTTACCCTGTAGGGGCCCCTTCTCCGGGGTCTGTCGTCCTCACTTGTATCAACAATTCTTTTTCCCTCTGCTATTTCGTTCCTTCGTCGGCTAGTCCCGGCCTCGTCGTGTGCTCCCTCTATCTTTTCCAACCGGTCTACTATGGTTTTTAGCAAGGTTTGATTTTCCTTCCTTTCTTTCCTTAGGTTCTCCTCGATCTTCTCCATCCAATCTGTGGCTGAGTTTCCTGATGATTGGTGGTTTCCGCCTTCCGCCATTGTCTTACTACACGAGTTGCTTTTTGTCCAGTTCCCCACAGACGGCGCCAACTGTTGATGGTGGATTTTGGTCTCAGGGTAATATTGGAATATCACTCCCGAGGAAATCCTTCTTCAATAGTGAATTTGTTTGGTTATGGGGGACCAAAGGCAAACTTAGCAGAAAAACAGATAAATACACCAATCAACAAGGAGATTTAACGTGGTTCGGTGGATTTGGATCCGACCTACGTCCACGGGCACAAACAAGATGATACTTTTATTATTCAAAATGCGCTTCTCAGACCGTTCTTTGTGTTTTACAAGTTAGAGCTTGGTGATTCTGATCTCAACTCTACCTTGCTCTCAACTTGTTCCTCTTATTCTCTCTTTTTGTTCTTCTTCTCTACACTCACTCTACCCTCCTATTTATAATGGTGAAGAAATCATATTCCTATTTGTACAAGAATTTCCTAGTTGAAACAATTTCCTTTTCCCATAAGGATTCCTAGTCAAAACTATTCTCTTTTCCCATAAGGATTCCTAATTAAAACTACCTTCACTTCTTTTATCCTATTTGGACACTGACTCATCAGTTTTCCCCATGAAAGTAGGATAACTTATCTTCTGGAGCATATCCCGCCATATTCCCGGTCTTCATGAGGTCGGTCATGATGGTCATTTGTGCTGAGAATGCTGCTACCGATCTGATAGTGCTCGGTCATCCGAACCAAAGTGGTCGGTTATCGGATCATAAAGTTCTCGGCCACTCACTCATGTGGTCGGGTCAGTATTAATGATCTTTGACCAAGGAGAAAATTACCCTTTTGCCCCTGTCGTACTGTCTTAAATACCATAGTGCCTAAAAACACCATCAACACTTAGTGTGGTACATAAATATATATTGATGTTCATAATCTTTTTTTGAACAGGATACTGACTTCAATTGAGATTTATCTACGAATTGGAAAAGGGACGAAAGTCGTTGTTTTAACATTAGATACCTAAGTTTAGGAACCACCCTCGGGTGTGTACCTAAGTTAGGAAACTGTTATAATGTAGCTAGTTTGACTAGAAATATTATCTCTATATCAGTGTTTGACCCGCTGCGGGTGAACCTTTATATTTTAAAACACTAAAGTGTTTCATTATATAAAGATGATATTGAGATAAACACATTAGATGTGAATAACAGAATTTATATTTTGAATTTAAATAATATCTCAAATATATAACATGACAAATAAATAGCTCAAACTAATTTGATCAGTTAAGAAACCTAATTGTGGCATTGTTGTCTGGGACACAATCAAACAAGACTCGTATATCCACACTTTCGAAGAGTGGGTACTCGGACTAATTTGATTTCATTCAAATAAAGTCTACGAATCTAGTTCATTGGGAAATGTGCCTAAAACACTATTTACTTGGTAAAAGTGTAAATGCCACTGATCTGTAAGCCCTAGTTCATAGTGAAGCAAGTGGGCCCATGTCTAGCTAGGCTAGAGGTGGATATGAATATTTCGTGACCTATACGGATGTGGCATCGTGTTATGGTTGTGTGTTTCTTTTGAAACACAAATCGAAACTTTTATAGTTTCGACACGAAATAGACAAATAGATCAGTTAAAGTATTAAACCGTCACGGTAAGACCGTAATGGAAAATACTTAAGCAATAAGTTTCTCGTATACTTGAAAGAGTATAGTATTCTTTCAATGAGGACTCATCCCGGAACACGTCATTTTGACGGTGTGTCCGAACAAGATTAACCGAATTTTGTTAGACATGATAAGGTTAATCACAAGTCGCTCTGAGCTACCATTTCCTTCAACGGATAAGCTTTAACCAGTGCAAGAACTTATTTAGAATAAGGTTCCATAAAATCTGTTTGACAGATAACATATTAGATATGAACGGGAAAGAAACCAGGTTTCTCATTCCTATTAGATTTGGGTATGCTAAGCATACGTTTGGATGATACCAAACAAGAACCCATATTGGATAAGTGCCAAATTTAGGTTATCCTAGGGATACCATAAGTATTGTACTTATACACCTTATAAGAGACCAATTAGATTGTTGCTCACCATGCGGTTTTCCTGAGAAGGAATACCGATATGCAGTGGTAAGTGGGAGGATAGTAAGACTCGATGTCAGAGTAATACTATTCCTGGCACCGAGTCCTAATGGAAGATAAATAGTTCATCAAGGATGAACTATACCATTAATCTTCGAATACATAAGAACCGCGTAGGTCCGAAAGAGTTAGAAAACAACCTGGGGTATGGGTTTCTGATCTAACCTCATAAAGATGTAAATCTTATTAAGGAATACCAATTGACTACGTATGAGGAAGTGATACAAGGTATCGACTCCCTATTATGGCAACGTGCCATGATATCCGAATTGGATTCCATGTAAATCAACTATGTTTGGATATTAGTTGATGTACCGTAAGGCATTGTGCCTATTGGTACTAAATAAGTCTTCAAGGAAGACATACATGGATGGCAACATACCAACGTATAAAGCTAGACTTTTAGCGGAAAGGTATCATTATCAACATTGTGTTGATTACGATTCAACATTTTACCTGTTGCCACGGTAAATTCATTTGGATAATGCTTGTTATTCGATCCGTGATTGGATTGAAGCAAGCATTAGGTTCTTGGAATTATCGTTTTAATGTAATCATAATGATATATGATTTAATTCAAAACGAAATGATTTTTGTGTATGTAAGAGGGTTAGTGGGAGCGCACTGACAGTGGCTGTCCTATAGAATAATGATAATATGTCATTTCTTGGAAATGATATTCCCATAAAATAACTATCGGCGAAAGCTTGGCTTTCGAAATACTCTCCGAGAAACCGTACATTGAAAAATGTACGCGACCTGGTGTCTCATACGCTTTGAGCATATGGATTCACAAACAGGCCAATCCGAGTGATAGTCACTGGATTGATGTTAAGAACATCCGTTAGTATCTTAGAGAACTAAGGATGTTGTCTTAGTCTATGGAGAAGGAGAACTTGAAGTGACTGGGATCACTGTAGCAAGTTTCCTATAACCGATAAAGACGACTAAAAGTCGTAAACGGTACTATACAGTTTGAATAACGGTACAGTGAGCTGGAAATCTTCCAAGCAAGATACTGTTACCGAATAAACAATAAATACGGGTTAATTGCAGCAGCTGAGGCAGCAATAGAAGCCATCTGGGTCAATAACAAATCTAATTAGATTAGATATAGTTCTGTTAGCAGCTGAGCTAGGCGTCAGCACTGGCTAAAGAATTAATGGTATAATCAACGATCCAGATAAATACTTCAATATTCATCTGATTCGTTCGGATCATACATCGTGGCGATGTGATGATCGAATAAATCGCATCAAGATGATATTCATACAAATCCGCTGACGAAAGCCTTTTCTCAGTAATTTGAGCCAACCGTACATAGTTCGGGTGTCAAGCACTCGAGTGACCGGCTATAGGCCAAGTGGGAGATTATTGGACGATTATGACCCATAGCGTTACTATTTGTACAGATCATGGTGTTGTTGTACAAATTAACTATGTGACAAAGGAGATTGCTCTCTTATCATTTGTGATTAGATCACATAGATATATAAATGATAGGAGGTCCCTATGATTTGTTCCTGGACTGAGAATGATATGAGACAGTATCAGTCCACGAAGGATAAATCATTAAATATCCCTAGTCAGTGTATTATCGAGATTGGACATCGATAAATACGTAAAAGACTAGCATTACACTTGTGCGCGTTTGTGAGGGCACAACGACATAGTTCTCATATATTTGGGTATATGATACTCATGCAAGTGTAATAGGAGGTTGTGTTTTACCGACGGTACGGGAAATAGCTTCGCTCTGGATTGACCCCCTCAGAATTTCATTGGTAGTATGACTATGTGTCTATGGAAGTCCGAAATCAGGGTAGGTCTATTTGGTTTTAACCTGAGACTTGCACCGCTAATACTTACGACAATCAATATACTTTGGTTGAGGTCGTCCAGGACTTTAACAGGTTCTGTGTACGCCAATGCTGGGTATATTGAGAATCATAGTGTGTTGGGTGTGATGTTAAGACGGAAGTATCACTCCAGTCATACAGATGATGGTCACATAGGATACGGAACTCGTTCTCTTAAATGCTCGAGCTATCGGGATATTATGACTAGGTCATGTATATCATATTATAGAGACTAGTTACCAGACATCTGATATGTGCTTCGTACGGGGCAGACACAATTCCAGCTCCTGGCTTAGCACGTGATCATCCGATACTGGATCGATATACACAACACTACGGTACACTACGCTTGATATAGATCACATATTCCTATAAGGATATTTCTGGAGAATTGGGTAGGCATGGCGCTTTGCTAGAAGCCAACCTTGTCTTGTAAATAGGTACAAACGTTGTACGAGGTACTTACGTGTTCGGATAGTCCGACGACCAAATTTACTGCCAACATATCCGGGGATCTCATGGGTCGCTTCCCGAAGATTCACCAATGATGTATGACTCGCACTTTATTAATCTGGGATTAATTAGATGAGAGAGAAAATTAATCTGGGATTAATTACGGAGATATTTTATCTGGGATAAAATATTAATTAAAGAGAGAGAACGATTAATTTGGAATTAATCGATAAAATAATATATTCGATATATTATGCAAAATTAGATTTCGACGCAGAATTAAAATTAGATTTTAATTCGGGCGAACAAATGAAATTAGAATTAATTCGTTAGCGACGTGAATAGTGATTTCCCTAGGCGTAATCGTTTAATTACGTCACGACGGAAAATTCGTTAATTTGGAATTAGCGAACCCGAGCCCAAGAGTGTTTACGAGCGCATTCGTATTTCGAATTCGAGTGCGGCACGCAAGTCACATCAAGCGTCAAATCGCTAGTCACATCAAGCGTCAAATCACATGTCACTTTGAGTGATGTGACAATTTGATTGATTGATTTGAGTGATTGATGTGGTAGTTGAAAAGCATTAATTGCTTTTGCTTTTTGACTTGTTGGAAAATGGAAAAAGGGTTTTGGTATTTGATTTTTGGAAAATCAAATATATATAAAAACATTTTTTATTTTCTTTTCTCTCTCTCACTTAACGGTTTTCCTCTCATTCCCTCCTCTTCATTTTCGGCTTGGAGCCAACTTCTTCTTCTCCATTTTTCTGGTTCTGCCGAATGCATAAGAGAAGAAAGAAGATGCTTTTGTGGCAAAACATAGTGCTAGCACACCTTGAGTCATCCTAAGGTGATAGGGCAGTGAACACATGAGCTTGGAATTCACTTTTAGAGCTTGAAGCTTGGAGGTTCAATGGAGTCTTCCATGGCCGAATCTTGGAGGAACAACAAGCAGTGAAACCGAGCAGTCCACTGCCCAATAAGCTCACTGCAGAGCTTCACCATGGAGGAAGATTGAAGTGTTCTTCATCGCGTTGCAAGATCTGATCATTGTGAGTATGTTTTCGCCATTCTCCTTTGTTGTATTCACTTGTTTTGTGCTTGATTTGATGATTCTTGGGACCTAATTAGATACCAACAAAAATGATAAAATAGCAATTTGCATTGTCACATAGTTATTTTGTACAAAAACCATAATGTCTTTTACAAATAGTGTCGCTATGGGTCATAATTGTCCAACAATAACTACTTTTTCATTTCATACCTTATTAATGGTATTGTCATTATGCGTATTAGATTGATGTATAGATATGCTAAGAATGACATCGACATTAGAATAGTTTTGACACAGGGTGTAAACTATTCTTAAAGTAAATATTTCTAGTCATTGGTTTTGGAATACGGTCGAATTCCTATAACCTATAAGACTAGCACATGTCGTATATTGGAATTGGAGTTCTAATGGTTTAACCGGATGTACCATGAGTTTTGGAAACTCGTATAGTCATGTGGGTATTCATTAAAGTGAATATTGAATGACTCACAGGCGATTCCTAATAGTTGGAAGTACACACCACTGTCAATAGGAATCTCCTCGAGTCGAGTAGTATATGTAATCCTTTGACTATAGGATAAAATTGATTTTGTGTGAGATCCTCCACACTTAGATGCCATGTATGTCAGAAACCTTTCATGTTCTGGCTTCTATTCGAAGCAAGATAGGATCCCTCGGCCCATATGTGTACCATAAGGAGTTTAGGTATCAATGTTAGTAAAGTCACGATTCTTAAATGTTTGGCCAAAGTAGATTACCTAGGGTGGATCGCATCAGTTATGAAGAATCGTGGACATGTCGACATGAGATGTGTCTCGGAAACTTGACGGTATATTCTATTTTTCCTAAGCACAACTCGGATAGCCTACTACAGAAGGATTGTTAAACATATGTAATGACCTCGACTTGTATAGTTAAGAAAGGTCGTTCGGGTTCTTCGTAAATTCGGAGGTGGCCAAATTGCGTACATATTAGCTAGGCTTATATAACGAACGTGTCTGAACTTGGAGAGTCCTAATATGAAGTGTACTCGTTGAGCACTTGGGTAGCTGATTATTTTTTGATAAAAGATAATATTCGATATTATAATTATCAACTAATATAATCAAGTGTTATTGGATAACATTGATTATTTACTTTGACCTAATTAGATTAATTGGATTAATTCAATAATTACACAAGGGCTTAATTGTAAAATCATAATTATCTCTACCATTTGAGGATATTATGGTAATTGTAAGTATGTAATAATATGTAGTTTTGGCTTGATTTAATTGGATTAAATCAAGGTGACAAACATTTAACTAATCCATTTCCTAATCTTTGGCTTGATTTAATTGGATTAAATTAAAGTGAGAGATAATGGAGATTAGTCACACCTAATTATACATATTTGGACAAATTATATTAAGTCCACTTAAAAGTTGATTACAACTTTTATTAATTAAAAATTGCCTAAGTTTTGCTATAAATAGCAAGCTTTATGAAGGTTTTAATTACAAGTACAAATACAAGCATAAGCAAATTCTTTAGAGATTAGCCTGAGTTAGAGAAGTGTTTAGAGAAGCTTGTGAGTTCTCTACGGCATTTCATCTAGGAGAAATCAAGATTGGATCTTGAAGTGAAGCTTGGAAGCATTGGAAACAATATTGGATCTTGAAGTCAAGCTAGCACACCTTGGAGGTTCTCCAACAATTTCAACAATGGAGAGGTAGATTGGATCTTGCATCAAGCTTACTAGGTAAAGTTTGATCTTCTCCTAAGCTATGTTTATTTGTGTATTAGATGCATGATCACATAGCTTATTGTTGAATAAGGCTAATCAATTATGTTAGGATACTTTAGAAGTATAAACACAACATGCTTGTAATTAGGTCAAAGATGTTCATGTTGGACATTGAACAATTAATAAGAGTTTGGAGCTCTAGATTAAAGCTTAGAGCTATGGCTACCATTCTAAAATCACTTGACCACATTTGGGTGACCTAGAATTGTTCACGAGACATTTCTTATTGGGATTATAATTTGGTTTGTGTATTGGATTCAAAATTTACGCAAGTGCGTATTTAGAATAAATTTATGTTTTTGTAAAAATATTTGATATTTTGAAAATTTTGATTTTGATTTTATAACATGTGTTAATGTTGGTTTTGAAATTAAAAATTAATTTTGGGTGTTTTTGAAGTATTTAGAGAGGACCAGAAAGAATTAGGGTCAGTTCACTCGAATGCGAGCCGAAGGAAATGTATTTTCAAAAAAAAAAAACAATGAAAACAAATAAAAAACAAAAAGAATGTTGCTTGTTAGCTACAGTGCGCGTGTGACCGGCGTAAACACACACGTATAACGCAAGCGCACGTATCGTTCAAGTAGTATAAAAATATCGATCCCACGAGGACTTAATATCAAAACTATTAATTTTATGAGGTCAAATGATTACTAGTATCTAACAGATTGTTTGATTGATTGATTTGAAATGGTGACGATTCTAAATTTAAAAGCAAGTAAATAAAATTGTCGAAAATATGTTTTAAGAAAATTCAATATTAAAAACTATCTAGGGTTGTGATTCTTCCAATATCATTTTAAAGATGAAGTGGTTATCTTAAAGTTGGGTAATATATTGATTTATTAACTGGAACACTAAATTATGTGTAAGCCTCTGTCGATGGTCAGACACAAATACCCAGTTTAACCCAATTGAACCATATGTCTATGTCAACCAAATTATCTGGATTCATTAAGTTTAAGTTCCAATTATGGCTACCCCCGCCCGACAGGTATATTCCTATCCTGTAAGGAAATCTATTAAAGGGTTATCTATCCTCAAGGAAGATCGTGGGCTATTAAGTCTAAGGTCTTAAACCTAAAATCCCTATGTCTAGTTCATTTTAGATTTACCAGTTCAATTTTATTAATGGCCAGTTAATAAAAAGCATTAGGATTAAGACTCAATAAATAAACCTTTATATTACCCAAACTATAATTTAACCCCTTATAAACCGGTGATATTGGATTTCATCACAACCCCAGATAACTGGCTTAGTTACGACACATATTACAGGTAGTAAAAACTTAAATAAAAGAAAAGACATAAAGTAAAATACTAAAATTAAATACTGAAAAGTAAATGCTGAAAGTAAATTGCTGAAAAATAAATTGCTGAAAAGTAAATTGCTGAAAAGTAAATAAAGTAAAATTACAATAAAAGAAAATGCTGAGGTAAAAGGATCCACTTTTATTATTTCTATTTTAGATATCTCCCTTAATATAATATATTAACTTTGCATGATAATTACCAACCAGCCATATAGGCGGTATCCAGATTAAGTCAAATTAATAATTAATTACCAACCGACCAATCAGGCGGTATCCAGTTTAGTCAGGTTAAAACCAATTTAAATAATTACCAACCGACCAATATGGCGGTATCCTCGTTAAGTCAGGTTTTAACTAGTTTATATATTATAATTAAGGGAGATTAATCTAAATATTAGTAATAAAAGTTTTACCTTTTACCCCAGCAAAGGGGAGTTACCTCCTCATTACTGAAAAGTAAAAACTGAAAATTAAAGAAAGAAAAGTATTGTGCGTAAAAGTAAATTGCGGAAAGTAAAAACTGAAAAAGTAAAGAAAAGAAAGTGCGAAAGCGGAAATTAATTACTGAAAGCTGTAAATAAACAAACAAGATACAATCTTCTTAGTATTCTTAAGGAATTCCTTAGAAGAAAGTATGAATTTTACAAATGAAATGGCTTGGTATTTATAGGCAAAATTTTGCCTCCATCAAATCATCCATCAAATTCTCACCAAATCCATTATTAATTTCTCCACTAATTACTCCACCAAATCCATAATTGCTCCACTAATTGCTTATCTTGTTTGGTGTTGATTTGATAATTTTATTAATTATTAATTAATTAATATTTTGCTTTGAAAATGATTGAATGACTTTTAATAATTACACTCCACACACTTCTGGATGGTTCATCAATTGCGGTCATGAAATCATCATAATTTGAAAATATTTTCTCTTTCAAAGTTGTAGATCGTTGAGTCTTCTTTAATCTGGAACTTGAATCAGCTCAATCCGATATCGGAGTAAAAGGTTATTCCCAAAATACGACAGATGCGCAAAACTGGAATTTCCAAAACTACACTTCGTCAAAAACGCCCTTTCAAGTTTCCAATCTCCAAAATTAATATATCAAGTCCAATAATTGCCCTTATTTGATCCACATTTCATCCTAAATGATTTCATTGAGTCCCGATATTATTTTATCTGCAAAATAAAATAAAACATATCAAAACGTTCATCAAACCCGAGAAACTAAACAAAATATTAAGTAAAAGGGGTTGTAAATATTGATATATTTTCCGCTCATCACACCCCCAAACCTAACATTTTGCTAGTCCTCGAGCTAAACAACAAAATAAAATTAAAATTAAACTAAGCCACTTTCGTAGGGATCACGGTTGCATTTAGCATATGCAACAAGCCTTTAAACCCCTAGGTGTCCCTAGTGGACGAGTTGTAGTCTCGTGAGGGTTTACAGCAATGATACCCACAACATTTTACAAAAGTAAAAAGGTATTAACTAATGCACACAAAAGCAAAAAGACAAGCGAAAAGAGAATAAAGAAATTTAGTGACTAATCAGGTAAAACTTTTACTCCAAGTTACTAGTTGTTTTGTTTCATTCTAAATTACCGAATAAGTAAATTCTCCGATTATTTTTACCATTCTTCATATACACAGCCAACAAAATATTAAACAACTCATTTTTGCCCACAACAGTCATAAGTGCAGTTGATAAGAGAGTAATATTTTTGTCCTAAAGTTCTATCAGATTTCACATCTTTTTGGAGCAATAGAATAATATTTCTGATATTTCTGATTTTTTCTTTGATTTTTCTCTATTTTTTATTTATATACAATATCTTCCATCTATGTAGCGAGCTGTTGGGTCGGTGGCTCCCAAACCAGTTGGTTTTAGGGCACCAGGTTTAAGACACCCCTACGGACTTAATTACCCAAACTTCAGATATAAATATATTTTTGCAGCATCTTTGATCCATGTAGCGAGTGTTGGGCCAGTGACTCCCAAACCAGTTGGTTTTAGGGCACTAGGTGTTAAAACACCCTTACATACTTAATAACTCGGATCTCGGACGTTTTTTTTTTTTTTTTTACTCCAATGCTTTTTGAGATGCTTCCTCCAATTAAACTAGAGCAATGAATATTACAAACTTTTCAATTTAGCTCATGTCCGTATGTTACTATATATGTTGATAATATCTGTTAACTAAACATATGAAGATTCCTTTTTAGTCAGTTTTAAGGAGAATTCACAAATTAAATAATTCAAAATGAAATAAACAAAAATTAACTTGTTTCGAAATAGGTTTGAGATACGTATCAGGAGTGGAAACTCCTTACTCAGCTATCTCTCACCAATTTCACCTTTTTAGTCAGAATAAAAATAAAAAACGCAAAATATTTTTATAATTTTTGAAAATTTTTCAATTTTTTTTTGTATTTTTCGAAAAATTTTGGACTAAAAAATAAAAATAACACACAAACTAAAAAAAAAAAAAAACAAGGTACTGATCAACTAATTCCCTCCCCCAAACCTAAATGAGACATTGTCCCCAATGTCTTAAACAGTAGAAGAAGAGTTTAGAAGATAATACCTGGTTAGCAGAAATTCTACAGGAAATTAAAGGTTAAGATCCAGATTAACCCGACGCCTCTTACCACGATCGTCCTCAGACCAATTTATCTTTGATAGGATAGGGTCAACTTGTGGCTTCTGGCAGCAGGCAGTAAAGATGAGTTCTTTCATAGGTTTTGACACGAACCCATTTCTCCGAGCATCATCAAGAAACACACAAAGAAAATCATAAAATCCATCAACGTTAAGCAATCCAAGTGGTTTCTGGTGTATGTTCAGGTTTGCCCAAGATAGAACTATAAAAATTTCCTCTAATGTACCCAAACCACCTGGCAAAGCAATAAAAGCATCAGCACGATTCATTTCTTCTACAGGCGTTCAGACATACCTGGCACGATCAGTTCCTCTCCGTTTGATGACCCAATAAGATTTGCCTCTGCCAAGGGTTTTGGGATGATTCCCAAAACATGACTGCCTCCTTCTTGTACGGCTTTGAAACGATCCCCATTAATCCAAGATTGCCTCCGCCATATATTAAGTGCATATTCCTTGCAGCTAAGACTCGACCAAATTCCTGTGCTGCTTCTATGTATTGTGGTTTAGTACCAACACTACTACCGCAAAACACACAAATGTTTTCAACTCGTCTTCTTGAAGTGGCTTCCATGTTTTATGTTTTTCTTTCTCAACTCTGGATGACTTCAAAGGTGCAATGATGAGTTGAATTTATAATACCTGAAAAGGGTGAGTGAGAAAAAATAGCACAAGTTTCTTCCAAAGGACGATTAGTAGCAAAATAATAAATAGACCGTGATAGTCAAAAAGATCTGGATCCTGTCGGAGAAAACAAAAGAAAACAACAAAACAAATCAATAATATTAGGAAAAGACAAAGAGATATAATATGTACAAAAATTTACAGCTTGATTAACGTCTATGCGTCAGGGACAAGCTTCCCATCCAATTTTCTTATATAAATGGCAAACAGGGTCTTTTTGAGTCAGATTCCCGAGACTTAACTGTTGTCTTTCTTTTTGAATTGTGTATGTAATTTGCGAATGGTTATATGAACATATCCACTGGGATGCGTCTCAAGAGTCGAAGATATATCATCTAAAGACTCCTTACTCAAGCCATCCCTAATGAAGTTAATTTTGTCTTCGCGATTATCAGACACCATTCCTAAAGAACGACAACTAGTGTTGCAATTAAATCGTGCACATTTGAAACAAACACCCATTTGCTTAGCTCTACGTTTCTTTGCATAGGTGCTTCTTCCAAAACCAGGCAGATGTGAAATAAAAGAATCAGAAGACTCACCTGCCAATCGGACTCGTGCTTCAATTACCCAACGAATATCATTAGGAATACCATGGATTGTTAATAACCTCATCCGTTCCAAGCGAGCTTTGTATACTTTCATCAGAGATTGGAGGGAGGGAGAGAGAGGAAATTGCTTGTGAAAATTTGCGAAAGCTTCTTCCATCTTGAAATGACTAAACCTGCAAAAATAAAACACACCAAATTAAATCACACCAAATCACAATATATACAAAAATTGCATGGGTTGCCTCCCTGCTAGCGCTAAGTTTAAAGTCGTCAGCCAGACATGACTTCTCGAACGTTAAGCTGGATCTGAAAGTGTAACACTTTCTTTTTGTCGCTCAAATGATTCTCCCCAGTAGTGCTTGACACGCTTGTTTTTAACCTTGAAAGTTTTGTTAGCGTCAGGATCATGTATCTCAACGGCTCTATTTGGTAAAACTTTGGTGATCACAAATGGACCTGACCACCGTGATTTTGGCTTCCATGGGAAGATTTTCACCCTTGATTTGTTTAACAGTACCTTCTGCCCTGGTTCCAGTTGTATGCGCACTAACTTCTCATCATGTCTTTTCTTGCCCTTTTCTTTGTACAATTTGGCATCTTCAAAAGGCTGATTGTGAAATTCCTCCAATTCGTTAAACTGGTGGAACTTTTTCTCTTATGTTGCTTGTAGAGCAAGAATTGGCTCTTTCAGTGCAAAAGATGCTTTATCTTTAGGCTCCACAGGCAATTGACATGTTTTAAGTTTGTCAGTAGAACTTTGTCTTTTATCAGAGTTCTGAATGGTACTGTGTATCACATCGAGTTTGAAACATTCCTCATTCTTTTCATCATCTGGAAAATTCATGGCCTTGAAAACATTGAATGTTACTTCTTGGTCCTGTACCCTCATGGTTAGTTCTCCTTTTTGTACATCAATAATGGTTCGACCTGTAGCTAAGAACGGTCTCCCGAGGATGATTGGCACGTCTGCGTCTTCCTCCATATCAAGGACAATAAAATCTGCTGGGAAAATGAATTTGTCAACCTTGACCAGCACATCCTCAACTACGCCTCTTGGAAATACGAGCGTTCTATCAGCAAGTTGCAGTGAGACTGAAGTTGGCATTGTTTCTCCAATCTGTAATTTCCTGAAAATAGAAAAAGGCATCAAGTTAACACTAGCACCTAAATCACATAAAGCCTTACCAAAGTTATGTTCTCCTATGACGCAAGGAACAGTGAAACTGCCAGGATCTTTCAACTTTGGGGGAAGTTTCCTCTGAATGATAGCACTGCATTCTTCTGTTAATGCTATTGTCTCGTAATCCCCCAATCTCCGCTTTCGTGAAAGAATATCTTTCATGAATTTGGCATAGGTGGGCATTTGTTCCAACGCTTCTGCAAATGGAATGTTGATATGTAGCTTTTTGAAGATCTCCAGAAACCGGGAAAATTGCTTGTCCAATTTATTCTTCTGAAGACGTTGAGGAAAAGGTGGAGGTGGAGTGATCTGTTCTTTTTCCTTTGCTTCTTTTTCTTCCATCTGTGAACTTGCATCTTTTGGAACTTCCTCAGCAGCTGTTTTGACTCCAACGTCTTTGTTGATTTCAGTACCACTCTTTAAGGTAATGGCTTGACATTGCTCCTTCCCCCTCGATTCCTTGGATTTGGTTCTGTATTGCTGGGAAGATTACCTGGCGGTCTGTAACTCTGAGCATTGGCCAGTTGCCGATTTGATTCTCCAGTGCTTTGATGGAAGCTGATTGGCTTCTGAATCATAGCTTCATATCTTTTTAATTGAGCTAACATCTCTGCCATCACTGGTTCATTTGTCTGCTCCTGGCCTTTGTTCTGTGTGCTGGAATCCAGGTGGTGGATAGTTCCGCTGTTGGCCTGAATTGTTGCTCCATGAAAAATTAGGATGATTCCTCCACCCTGGGTTGTAGGTGTTGGAATATGGATTGTTCCCCTGCCTGTTGAAATTGTTGACATAATTCACCGTTTCTTCATGTTGATTTGATTCTGGTGTTCCTCCATATGGTGAACTTGTGGATCCAGTGGTAAGAGTCTCCATGAATTTGCATATGGATCTAGCTTGGGTTGTTGACTGTGTATTAGCTCCAACTTCATAAATTCCTGCAATTCTTTGAATCAAACTCTTTCTGTTGGCCACAAGAGTTGTTGTTGGCCATTTCTTCAATTAGTTCCCAGGCTTGATCTTCTCCTTTTGCCATCAAAGCTCCTCAGCAGCAGCATCAATTGTGGTTCTCATTATTCCAGAAAGTCCATTATAGAAAGTTTGGACTTGAAGCCATTTTGGAATCTCATGGTGAGGACATTTCCGGAGCAGATCTTTGTATCTTTCCCAAGCTTCGTACATGGATTCTGAATCTTGCTGCACAAAGGATGTGATGTCATTTCTCAATTTTGCTGTTCTGGCTGGTGGAAAGTACTTTGCAAGGAATTTGGTGGCTAGGGTGTTCCATGTTGTGATGGAACCTGCTGGTAGTGAATGTAGCCAGGCCTTTGCTCTGTCTTTCAAAGAGTATGGAAAAACCCCAATCTCATTGCTTCTTCAGCTCCTCGGTGTAATTGAAAGTGCCGCAAACTTCCAGGAAGTTTGCCGCAAACTTCCGGGTTGCTTGATGTGTGGGCGTTAGGATCTTCAGTTGCATTCCCTCCAAATTGAACTGACTGCTGAATCATCTGAATGCATGTTTTGATGTCACACGCATTTGCTGGTAAGGGAGGAAGTACAATACAGGAAATGAGTCTGTCAACCATCGGAATGGTTCTGTCTCGAATGGGAAATGGTGGTGCAACGATCAAAGGTTCAGGTTCCATGTTGACTAAAGCTTCTTGGCCTTCTCGCCTTTCTCTTCTCAACTGTCTGATGGTTCTTTCAATTTCTAGGTCAAGTGGTCGGAGTTCAAAGCTTCTGGTTCGTCTCATGAAGTGTCTAAGAACCTGTAACACAAGAAAACAGAAATAATAAGTAAAAAGAAATTAGATACAAGTAAAGGTATCTAACCCCTAAACTAATAGTAAAAGATAACTAAGTCCCCGGCAACGGCGCCAAAAACTTGACCGGCGTAAACACACACGTATAACGCAAGCGCACGTATCGTTCAAGTAGTATAAAAATATCGATCCCACGAGGACTTAATATCAAAACTATTAATTTTATGAGGTCAAATGATTACTAGTATCTAACAGATTGTTTGATTGATTGATTTGAAATGGTGACGATTCTAAATTTAAAAGCAAGTAAATAAAATTGTCGAAAATATGTTTTAAGAAAATTCAATATTAAAAACTATCTAGGGTTGTGATTTCTTCCAATATCATTTTAAAGATGAAGTGGTTATCTTAAAGTTGGGTAATATATTGATTTATTAACCTGGAACACTAAATTATGTGTAAGCCTCTGTCGATGGTCAGACACAAAATACCCAGTTTAACCCAATTGAACCATATGTCTATGTCAACCAAATTATTGGATTCATTAAGTTTAAGTTCCAATTATGGCTACCCCCGCCCGACAGGTATATTCCTATCCTGTAAGGAAATCTATTAAAGGGTTATCTATCCTCAAGGAAGATCGTGGGCTATTAAGTCTAAGGTCTTAAACCTAAAATCACTATGTCTAGTTCATTTTAGATTTACCAGTTCAATTTTATTAATGGCCAGTTAATAAAAAGCATTAGGATTAAGACTCAATAAATAAACCTTTATATTACCCAAACTATAATTTAACCCCTATAAACCGGTGATATTGGATTTCATCACAACCCCAGATAACTGGCTTAGTTACGACACATATTTACAGGTAGTAAAAACTTAAATAAAAGAAAGACATAAAGTAAAATACTAAAAATTAAATACTGAAAAGTAAATGCTGAAAGTAAATTGCTGAAAAGTAAATTGCTGAAAGTAATTGCTGAAAAGTAAATAAAGTAAAGTAAAATTACAATAAAAGAAAATGCTGAGGTAAAAGGATCCACTTTTATTTCTATTTTAGATATCTCCCTTAATATAATATATTAACTTTGCATGATAATTACCAACCAGCCATATAGGCGGTATCCAGATTAAGTCAAATTAATAATTAATTACCAACCGACCAATCAGGCGGTATCCAGTTTAGTCAGGTTAAAACCAATTTAAATAATTACCAACCGACCAATATGGCGGTATCCTCGTTAAGTCAGGTTTTAACTAGTTTATATATTATAATTAAGGGAGATTAATCTAAATATTAGTAATAAAAGTTTTACCTTTTACCCCAGCAAAGGGGAGTTACCTCCTCATTACTGAAAAGTAAAAACTGAAAATTAAAGAAAGAAAAGTACTGTGCGTAAAAGTAAATTGCGGAAAGTAAAAACTGAAAAAGTAAAGAAAAGAAAGTGCGAAAGCGGAAATTAATTACTGAAAGCTGTAAATAAACAAAAAAGATACAATCTTCTTAGTATTCTTAAGGAATTCCTTAGAAGAAAGTATGAATTTTACAAATGAAATGGCTTGGTATTTATAGGCAAAATTTTGCCTCCATCAAATCATCCATCAAATTCTCCACCAAATCCATTATTAATTTCTCCACTAATTACTCCACCAAATCCATAATTGCTCCACTAATTGCTTATCTTGTTTGGTGTTGATTTGATAATTTTTATTAATTTTTAATTAATTAATATTTTGCTTTGAAAATGATTGATAATGACTTTTAATAATTACACTCCACACACTTCTGGATGGTTCATCAATTTCGGTCATGCAATCATCATAATTGAAAATATTTTCTCTTTCAAAGTTGTAGATCGTTGAGTCTTCTTTAATCTGGAACTTGAATCAGCTCAATCCAATATCGGAGTAAAAAGTTATTCCCAAAATACGACAGATGCGCAAAACTGGAATTTCCAAAACTGCACTTCGTCAAAAACCCTTTCAAGTTTCCAATCTCCAAAATTAATATATCAAGTCCAATAATTGCCCTTATTTGATCCACATTTCATCCTAAATGATTTCATTGAGTCCCGATATTATTTTATCTGCAAAATAAAATAAAACATATCAAAACGTTCATCAAACCCGAGAAACTAAACAAAATATTAAGTAAAAGGGGCGGTAAATATTGATATATTTTCCGCTCATCAGCGTGCGCACTGTAACAAGTGCGTAAGCGCGCGTTTATTTGTTTTTTGTTCGTTCGGGAGTTTTCGGACTCCGATTCAGTCCTAATGTTTTCCTATACACTCGTAATGGAATATAGTATTTCATTAAATAATTTAAAATTACACCCATACTTGATATCCATGGGTTAGACCCATTTCCGCTGCCCCGGGTACCAATCCGACCTTATGGGTTCCACAACTTCTCCAACAGAATGGTATCAGTAGCAAAGGCTTAACCACACAACACATGTTTTTGAATATATTCCACAGTAATTTTAATTTAATTATGCATAAGACATATTAGATATGTATAATGTATTGCATGTTTTAAATTAAAACTTTGACCTAATTAAGTTAATGACTTGATTGTCATAAATCTCCCGTGATTAGGTGATTACTTTATTTAAGTAATAGTATTAATAATGTTGGAGCATTATTGGATGGTCCGTCTTGTCAATACGGAGATGAATGAGTTCTTACTACTTATATCCAATATCGTCATTAGTGTAAGGGTATAAGTGCTTGGATCTTAGGTCGCTCCGGTAAAACATTAGATGTAGCGTGATGAATTAACGTAGTCACTCAATATCGTCATTAGTGTGAGGGTGTACATACGAAAATTATTAGTGCACATTGACAAATATACACCTAGAACATATCTTAATCCAATACCGTCATTAGTGTGAGGATAAGAAACGGTTCAGGACCAAACCAGGAGTCACATGAAGTGATTGACCTTGGAGGTCTACCTAATGAGTTTACAAACACCAATATCGTCATTAGTGTGAGGCTGGAGTAAATGTCATGGGATCCACTTCCCGCTATGAAATTTTGATAGTCAAATTTCTATTTTTCCGTTGTGGAGAGATTATAGAATTATGTAAAATAGTGGGATGGCACTAATAGATTTAAAATTCCATAATCAATTAGTGTTATCACTTTTGAAATGAAAACTGTTCTGCTACTACTAAAAAATGTTGTCTTATAGATGGCTGCCACTAATCCATTGATGAAACTTTTGGATTCCAATAAGCTAAAATGAGTCGAGAACTATTTCGAATGGGAAATGAACATGCGCCTTGTCTTGGAGTATGAAAAGTTGACTTATGTCAATATCAATCCACTGCCTATTGATATCGATCCTGACTCCACTCTAGAAGAGCGAGAAACTTTTGATAGATGGAATGATGATAACCTGAAGGTGAAATCATATATCTTGGGATCGATGGTTCCAGATTTGCTGAGACAGTACATTGAAGTACCGGATGCTTGGAGCATCATGCGAACACTCAATGAGTTGTTCGAGGCAAATCAAGAGATGGAACTGTATCAAAGCTCTAAGGAATTGTTTCGTGCTGAACTCAAGGAGGGAGGAGCTGTCAACACTCATATTTTGAACATGATAGACCAGATTCGATATCTGGAACGACATGGCATTGTGTTTGATGAACGGTTGTGTCGTAATTTGATTATGTCTTATTTGTCTGGTTCTTATGTTGGCTTTGTTTTAAATTTCCATATGCATTCGATGCAAGCCACATACGAAGAACTTCATAACATGCTACGCACGGCGGGGCAAGATTTGAAGAAAGGCAACCCCACAATGTATCTCCATGGTGGAGTTGGCTCTTCAAAGACTTCTGGGAAGTCAAAGAAAATAAAGATGGGAGAGAAGAAGATATCAAAGAAAAATTCCAAGAAGCGCAAAGGCGCAAAACCGAATGTAGCTCGTGATCAATGTCTACAATGCAAGAAGTCTGGACACTGGAAGAATGACTGTCCATTGCTAAAAGGAAAAGCAGGACCCTCATGTACGCTTTGTATTTTTCCAATTATTGACGTCTCATTAGCCTTAGATGTAAATAATGGATGGGTGTTAGATACTGGTAGTCCTACTCATATTTCCAATTCCCTGCAGGAAATGATGGTTAAAATAATGCTAAATAAATGGGAGATCCAGCTTAGAGTTGGCAATGGCGAGACATTGGATGTCAATGCCATATGAGCAGTTGTTCTAGATCTCCCAAATGGATGTAAATTAGATTTGCATGAATGTTATTATGTTCCCTTACTTATCAGACAAATAATATCACTGCCAATATTAGATAAAGAGGGATATAAAATAAATATTAAAGATGAAACTTTATGTTTGTATGATAAAGAAAAATTATTGAAATGTGAATGTTCTTTATCAAACGGTCACTATGTTTTGGAAACATATAAAGATGTCTTTAATATAGAGAAAAATACAAGTAGGAAGTCTGAATTAAATAATACTAAATTATGGCATATGAGATTGGGGCACATAGGTGTTAGACATCTATCCAAATTGGTAAAGGATGGTTTGATTGAAAATTTTACCTTATATCCTTATCCGATTTGTGAGTCATGTATCAAAGGAAAGATGACAAAGGCCTCATTTCAAGGTGTTGGACACTGTGCTGGAGATTTACTGGAGCTAATACATAGCGATGTGTGTGGTCCATTAAATCATGCCGCTCATAATGGTTCCATATACTTTGTGACTTTCACAGATGACAAGTCTAGATATGGATATGTCTATCTGATGAAACATAAGTCGGAAACATTTGAAAAGTTCAAAATATTCCGAAACGAAGTAGAAAAACAAACCAGTAAATTCATCAAATGCCTTAGATCAGATCGAGGCGGTGAATAATTGAGTGAAGAATTCAAAAATTATTTAAGGGAGAATCGAATTCTCGCCCAATATAGCCCACGAGGAACACCTCAACACAATGCAGTGTCTGAGCATAGAAATCATTCTTTATTAGATATGGTGCAAACGATGACGAGCTATACAGATCTTCCTTATTACCTTTGGGGTTACGCTTTACTAACTGCTGCCTACATACTTAATAGGGTTCCATCGAAAGCTGTCAGATATGGTTCGGTAGAAATCCAAGTCTTAAGCATTTAAAGATTTGGGGTTGTCCTGCATACGTTAGAATTACGCAGCGGGATAAACTAGCACCCAGAGGGTATAAATGTAGGTTCGTTGGATATCCTGATAATTCCATGGGATATTAATTCTACGATTCTGAGCAACGAAATGTATTTATTGTTCGATTTGCAACTTTTCTTGAAAAGTAATTTTAAAGAGAAAGTGGGAATTGTAGAGAGATTAAACTTGATGAGTTTGATCCCAACATTAAGGAACCGAAGATAGAATCAGAGATCCAATTAGATGAGAGAAAGATCTACAACAGGTTCTACTTAAGTCGAATAGAATATCAAGGCCTCCTAAGAGAATTTTTAACATCTGATGTGAGCCTTGA
Source organism: Zanthoxylum bungeanum (assembly GCA_019454045.1). Classification (NCBI taxonomy): domain Eukaryota; kingdom Viridiplantae; phylum Streptophyta; class Magnoliopsida; order Sapindales; family Rutaceae; genus Zanthoxylum; species Zanthoxylum bungeanum. Next base: position 89,224 of record SKCR01033181.1, read on the forward strand.
TGTTCTCCTCTTGGAGGAAACAGATCTGACTACGTATAAAGAAGCGATATTGGATATTGATTCGGGAAAATGACAACAAGCCATGAAATTCGAAATGGATTCAATGCATGCCAATCAATTCTGGGACTTAGTTGAACTTCCTGAAGAAGTTAAACCTATTGGCTGTAAATGGGTTTACAAAAGGAAGTGAGGGCCCGATGGAAAGGTGGAAACCTTTAAGGCCCGACTAGTAGCGAAAGGTTACACTCAACGTCCTGGGATTGACTATGAGGAAAACTTTTTCATCAGTAGCCATGCTAAAATCCATTAGGATTCTTTTAGTCATTGCATATCATGACTATAAGATATGGCAGATGGATGTGAAAACCGCTTTTCTAAATGGATTCCTTAAAAAGGATATCTATATGGTACAACCAGAGGGTTTCGTATCCAGTGAGACTTCAAATTTGGTTTGTAAGCTCCAAAAATCTATTTATGGACTTAAACATACATCCCGAAACTGGAATCATCATTTTGATGAGATAATTAGATTATCTGGATTCATCAAGAACGAGGAAGAACCATGTGTTTATAAGAAAGTTAGTGGGAGCATGATTATTTTCTTAGTTTTGTATGTAGATGGCATCCTTATCATAAGAAATTATATAATGATGATGCAAAGTGTGAAAGCCTACCTTTGCAAGAACTTCTCCATGAAAGATATGGGTGAAGCTTCCTATATACTGGGTATAAGGCTCTACCGAGATAGAGTTAGGAAGCGTATAAGGTTGTCACAATCGACGTTTATAGACAAGATGTTAGAAAGGTACAGTTTTACCAACTGCAAGGCAACAAATGTACCTTTCAGATATGGCATATATCTTTCAAAGAAAATGACACTTCAAACTGAGGAAGAAAGAGTTAGGATGTCTAACTTGCCATATGCTTCTTGTAGTGGAAGCATAATGTATGCTAGGTTATGTACTAGACCTGACATCAGTTTCGGCGTCAGTGTGACCAGTCGATATCAATCTGATCCAGGTAATGATCATTGGACAGCCTTTAAACATATCCTAAAATATCTTAAAGGCACCAAGGATAAGTTTCTGATATATGGAGAAAATGAGCTACAAGTTAAGGGTTATACAGACTCAGACTTCCAAGGAGATCCAAATGATAGAAAATCTACATCAAGATACATATTTACCCTTAACGGTGGTGCGATTAGTTGGCGTTTTTCAAAGCAAGGCTCAACAGCTGATTCCACCACTGAGGTGGAATTTATAGCTGCTTCAGAAGCTGCTAAAGAAGCTGTTTGGATTAGAAATTTTATCACAGAACTTGGCTTTGTGCCTAGTATTGCGGATTTGATCCCATTGTACTGTGATAATAACGGAGCCATCGCACATGCTAAGGAGCCGAGGGCGCATTCCAACTCTAAACACGTGGAAAGGAAATACCACGTAATTAGAGAGATTATTGAACGAAAATACATAGTGGTCTTGAAAGTTCAAGGACAAGACAACAGAGTAGACCCGCTTACAAAGGCCTTACCTTCTAAGTTATTCGATAAACATATGGAGGAGATGAGGAACTACGGTACCATCCAGATTGGCACTAAGCAAGTGGGAGTTTGATGGAGTTGGTGCTTGGAGTGTCAATCCGAATTGAATATTTTATTATTTATTAATAAAATAACTACTTTTTCATTTCATACCTTATTAATGGTATTGTCATTATGCGTGTTAGATTGATGTATAGATATGCTAAGAATGACATCGACCTTAGAATAGTTTTGACACTGGGTGTAAACTATGCTTAAAGTAAATATTCCTAGTCATTGGTTTTGGAATACGGTTGAATTCCTATAACCTAGAAGACTAGCACATGTCGTATATTGGAATTGGAGTTCCAATGGTTTAACCGGATGTACCATGAGTTTTGAAAACTCATATAGACATGTGGGTATTCGTTGAAGCGAATATTAAATGACTCACATACGATTTCTAATAGTTGGAAGTACACACCACCGTCAATAGGAATCTCATCGAGTCGAGTAGCATATGTAATCCTTTGACTATAGGATATCACTGATTTTGTGTGAGATCCTCCACACTTAGATGACATGTATGTCAGAAACCTTTCATGGTCTGACCTCTAGATATTCATTGGGTGTGGACCGATGCATTCAGTAATCAAGTACGAAGCAAGATAGGATCCGCCGACCCATATGTGTATCATAAGGGGTTTAGGTATCCATGTTAGTAAAGTCACGATTCTTAAATCTTGGCCAAAGTCGATCACCTAGGGTGGATCGCATCAGTTATGAAGAATCGTGGACATGTCGACATGAGATGTGTGTCTCGAAAACTTGACGGTATATTCTATGTTTCCTAAGCACAACTCGGATAGCCTACGACAGAGGGATTGTTAAACATATGTAATGACATCGACTTGTATAGTTCAGAAAGGTCTTTCGTGTTCTTCGTAAATTCAGAGGTGGCCAAATTACGTACACATTAGCTAGGCTTATATGACGAACGTGTCTGAACTTGGAGAGTCCCAATATGAAGTGTACTCGTTGAGCACTTGGGTAGCCAATTATTTTTTTATAAAAGATAATATTTGATATTATAATTATCAACTAATATAATCAAGTGTTATTGGATAACATTGATTATTTACTTTGACCTAATTGGATTAATTCAATAATTACACAAGGGCTTAATTGTAAAATCATAATTATCTCTACCATTTGAGGATATTATGGTAATTGTAAGTATGTAATAATATGTGATTTTGGCTTGATTTAATTGGATTAAATCAAGGTGGCAAACATTTAACTAATCAATTTCCTAATCTTTGGCTTGATTTAATTGGATTATATTAAAGTGGGAGACATTGGAGATTAGTCACACTTAATTATACATATTTGAACAAATTGGATTAAGCCCACTTAAAAGTTGATTATAAATTTTACTAATTTAAAATTGCATAAGTTTTGCTATAAATAGCAAGCTTTAGGAATTTTTTAATTACAAGTACAAATACAAGCATAAGCAAATTCTTTAGAGATTAGCCTAAGTTAGAGAAGTGTTTAGAGAAGCTTGTGAGTTCTCTACAACATTTCATCTAGGAGAAATCAAGATTGGATCTTGAAGTGAAGCTTGGAAGTATTGGAAACAAGATTGGATCTTGAAGTCAAGCTTGCACACCGTGGAGGTTCTCCAACAATTTCAACAAAGGAGAGGTAGATTGTGAAGGGGTTTTAGGGGCAGAATCCGGTAACGCAGCGGAAGCGGCGGAAGATCGTATCTTCCGATTTCAAACTTTTTCTCGGATTAATTAAATAAACATATTTATTTAATTATCCAATAATCAAATTATGAAATAAAATTCAAATGAATCATATTCAAGTGAATTTACCGAATTGCCCTTACACTTGGTATTTTGTCCATTTTAGTCCGAAATTGATCTAATCAATTTTGAATAATTCTAAATCATTTCTAAGATGAACTTAGCATGTTCAAAACATCAAAACACCAAAAGCAACCAAATCCCCAAATTTCCAACTCTTGGCCGAATGCACCACCTTGGTGCCAAAGTGTGCACTTTGTCATTTCATGCTTCAAAACACATCAAGATGTAATCCAATAAACATGAAACTTTATATGCATCATATACACATCAAAATGCACAACATATATGAAAATCCCCAAATTTGGAATTGGTCATGAACCCTAATTTTTCAATTTCTTCAAATTGGACAAATTAGACCAAATTGGTTAAATCAATTACTTTAATCATGTTTCTTCCATCCAATCAAAGTCTCAACACAATGAAACAACTCTCAAGATCAAATCTAGGTCATCTAAGAGTGGGTCAACAACTCTAGATTAGCAACATGGTTTCCAAAACCTTAAAAGAAAGCTTATAACTACAATAGTCACAACCTTCCTTCATCATACATGCTCAACACTTCCATCAAAACTTCCATCAACAAAAACACAAGGAATAAAGAAATAAATAACCTAAGAACATCATATGTTAAAGCCTAGATCCTAAGGAACATTTTCCTTTCTAATAGCAAGTTGGAAAAACTTACTAAAATCCAAGCTTTCTTTGATTTCTTCTTTCTTTCTCACAAGCTTCCTTTGCTTCCATTAATGGAGTTTTTCTTTAACGTGTATTAGGTTATTAAATGAAAGTGAAATGAAAACTATAAATACTTGCTACACTTTAGCCTTGGCCAAATTTGGCCAAGCCAAATGCAAGAAGAATTATTTCAATTTCATTTCACCTTTTATCTTATCAACTTTAATAAATATCTAAAACACTTTAAAGATATTAATATAAAGTCAACAAAGGCAACCATGAGAAAATATAACTCTTATATTCTTAAGATGTTGGCCGAAATTATTGATAAAAAATAAAGAAAAAGATATTTTTATTTTTCAAACAATTTTGAACAAATATCTTAAGAAGTCAAAATCAATTTGACAACCTTTTCCTTTAATGTAAAGTCAAACATTTACATTTATAATCATTTCCTAACTTTATCATTTGGTGATATATTTATATTTTAATTATATTAATCATTTAACAATTAAATAATTAAATAATTAATTAAATACAAATATATCAAACATATGTATTATATTTACTTTAAATATCTCAAATACATATATTAATGATATATGTCAAATACCTTTATTTGACTATTTATTAATGTGTATTTAATAATCATATATTAAATACAAATACACATTAATTAGGAAATGACGGTTCGGCTCGTTCGCATGTATTTTTCGTTTAACGATTAAACGATTTTTATAAATAATCATCATTATTCATAAATGTTGCTCTAGTGCTCTACGAGTATGTTTCATTATTGAGACTCTCTAGATTCAGGTATATCTGTCACGAAATCCAATTTCATGTGCATAATCTATCCACCCGTAGATTATGACGATCACGGATAAACTAGCTGAATCATACAGGTCGAGGTCATTGCATACGTATAATCCCTCCGTCACAGGTATCCAGATAATCCCAGAGATATAGATGTAAACGTCAAATCTCTATAGGTATTTTCTCGTCGACGTATCTATTAGCAATCTTTAAATAACACTCGGAACTTACTTCCGAAGTATATTGTGGCCACAGATTTAACAGACTGCTAAATATATATGGACTACCTATGCTCTGTACACAGAACTGACAGATCCTATCTTGATACACACAGGATATCCTGAGGATCGGTCCACACCCAACGAACAGGCGGAGGTCTAATCTAAATAGATCGGTGACGTGACTGTCATCTAAGTGTGGAGGATGTCTCATACATCCACAGTGGTATCTCAAGTCGAATGACCACTATGCTACTCAACCCGAGAAGATTCTTATTGACGTTGGTGTACCATCCATTAAGAATCTTCGGTGAGCCGTTCAGTGTTTATCCACTATAAACACCTACACGTCTATACGAGTCTCCCTAGACTCATGGTTCATTGGGATAAACCATCGGACCAAGTCTCGATATACGACATGTACTGGTCTCAACGGATTTGACTAACCGACCCGTGTTAGCAAATCTTGACCAGGAACTATGTTTGATAATATACATATAGCAGTGACACTTCCCAATGTCAATTACAAACTAACTTTGTAACTGTGTACTGCATTATATATTATCGGGCCTTTGTCTAATATATACATATCACTAAACCACATTTAGTTTCAATCTAATCGTAATCAGATCGAATACGTATATAAGAACAAGAGGTGCAACCATAAATAAGTAATATTATGGAATAAGGGGATGTTCGTATTCAGGAATCAGACATGAATACGGTCCGGATTGGCGCTCTGAGCACCAACCCCAACAATTTCTCCCACTTGCTGTAGTGCCAATCCACGGTATCATATACCCATCTCAATGTGCATCGTATGCACATGGCCCTCAAAAGCTCACCCAGTACTTAAGAGGTAGGCAACAAAAACAAGTCCGCTATGACATATTGAGTTTGTCAAACAAACTCCATCGTTTCCCATAGTCAGCATCATTCATATTTTGTAGAATCTAGATTATACATTAATATGACTCTGATGCTAGTGCTACAGCTACTGAGTTGTCGAAGTATTTAAGGATCAAATCCAAAATACTATGAAGACAACCGCAAGCACAATAACAATTCAAAACTTCTATTTTATAAGGTCACTATGCAACTTCATAAGTCAATACTTTTTAAGTTGCATTTAATTCCACTATAAAAGTAGAATCTTTCGTGACACTCCCACTGCATCTTTTCTGACTCTTTATGACGTAGACTGTCTAACGTCATAATTAGTCTCAAAACTAATATGACCCTAATGGTTGCAGACTATATTCTCCATGGATTAGAAACTTGTTCTTAATATCTCAAAGATCACAAAGAACGTGTTTCAAGATTCATCATATGGTCTATAGGATGTCAAAATAACTCGTAACAATTACGATTAAATCAATATCTACATTCGCACATTATAAAGTATTTATTATGTCATCATCAAATGATACATAAGATTGATTAGACATTCTAATCAATATCTCTTTCGAAAAAGGAATCATCTTTTACGAAAAATGAATACTTTATATAAGACACACAATAACTGTCCAACAGTTATACTAACTGTCATACAGATAGCCTAGTTATGTCCTTTATTAGATCATATCTAATGTACGAATAATATGAGTATCTTGTAGGAGTTTCTATAGGTCCCAAGATCAAAACTCAAGCATGAATCATAAGCGAATACAGCGATTTAAGTGCGGAATACTTACATCGAGCGGTGAGAGACGATTTGGCAACAAAAACGAACTGAAATTTTGCTCACTACCCACTACTCATGTGCGCCCACTGCAGCAGTTTGTGCTACTGTTTTGCTCCATTTTGATCAAGAAAAACGAGCTCCAAGCTTCATCAAAACGTTCCTTGCTCATGGGTATACTTCCCTTATCACCTTGGCATGATCCCGGAGTGTGCTAGCACTCTTGTTTTGCCACAAAACACACCTGCTTCCCTCCATTTCCTTTTGTTCTATTCGGCAGTTCACTGCCCCTTGAAACCAGAAATGGCGTGAGAGAAGAGAGGAGAAGAAGAGGAGAGAGTTTTCCTTTCAATTTTTACTTGTTCTTTTGTTTCAAAAACATGAGAGAGAAAATGAAAAACAAAAATGAAATGATATCAAATACCAAAAATGAATTTTTTATCCTCAAAACCCTTCAAAACCCGTGAAAGGTTTTTCCCCTCCAAAAGAAAATTCATCATTTGCCCATTATCTCACATTGAGAATAGAGACAATGTATCATCCCTTAAAGGTGACTAGATACATCCATCATCTATTCGTGTCAAGTAATGAGACTTCGCGATGTGATTTGCGGATCCTACTCGTTTCAAAATACGAATGTGTCCGCAAACACTTTCGGGCTCATTTCGCTAATTCCAAATTAACGAATTTCCGTCGCGACGAGAACTAAATAATTACGCCTAGCGAATCACTATTCACGTCGCTAACCAATTATTCTAAATTAATTCGCTCGCTCGAATTAAAATCTAATTTTAATTCCGCGTCGAAATCTAATTCGTTTAATATATCAAATATATTAATTCCTCGATTAATTCCAAATCAATGTTTCTCTCTCTCTTCAATTGATATTTTATCCTAGATAAAGTGTCTCCGAATTAATCCCAGATTAATTCTCTCTCTCATCATATTAATCCCAGATAATAATAGTGCGAGTCATACGTCATCGGTGAATCTTGGGAAGCGACCCATGAGATCCCCGGATATGTTGGCAGTAAATACGGTCGTCGGTGTATCCGAATCACGTACGTACCAATTACTACGTTCTACCGATTTACGAGACAAGGTCGACTCCTAGCAAAGCACCAAGTCTTCCCAATTCTCCGGACATATTCTCATAAGAATATTAAGATCTGTATCAAGCGTAGTATACCATTGTATTGTGCATATCGGCCCAGTATCGGATAGTCACGTGCTAGGCCTGGGGCTGGATAAGTGTCTGCCCCGTACGAAGCACATGTCGGATGTCTGGTAACTAGTCTCTATAATCGGATATACATGACCTTGTCATAATATCCCGATGGCCCGCAGCACTTAAGAGCACTAATACCGTATCCTACGTGACATCATCTCCACTGTGACTGGAGTGATACTTCCGTCTTGACATCACATCCAATACACTACGACTCTCTGATAAACCCGAAGTGGTGTACGCAGAACGGTTAAAGCCCTGTACCACCAAGACCAAAGTCTATCGATTATCGTAAGTATTAGCGATGTAAGTCTCAGGTTAAGACTATACACACCTACCTTGATTTCGGCCTCCCATAGACACATAGTCATAATACCAATGGGATTCCGAAGGGTCTATCCAGAGCGAAGCTGTTTCCCGTACCATCGGTGAAACACGACCTCCTATCGCACTTGCATAAGTCTCCAACACTTATATATATGAGAACTATGCCGTTGTGCCCTCACAACGCACACAAGTGCAATACTAGCCTATTCCGCATTATCGATGTCCAGTCTCGATAATACTTCGCTAGGGATATTAATGATTAATCCTTCGGGGACTGATACTGTCTTATATCATTCTCAGTCCAGGAACTAATCATAGGGACCTCTCTTCATTATATATATCTATGGTGATCTAATCACAAATGATGAGGTGCAATTTCCTTGTCACATATTTAATTTGCTACACAACACAATGATCTGTGCAAATAGTGACGCTATGGGTCATTTTGTCCAACATATCTCACAAGTCTCCAAGTTTCATATCATATATAAAACTGTATATCAAATATAACAGAGACTACTCCCACTGTTTTCACGGAGTAAAGAAGACTTAGGTAAATCTTTTACCTCACAAACATCTCATTATTACTATAATAATGACAATGTCGTTAAGATATATAACACTAGAAAGTAATATGTACGCTCCCACTAACCCTTTTATCACATATGTATTCTATATACTTTGACAAGATCAGACAATCTGACGATATCAAAAATAGAGAACACATATTTCTGGAAGACTTATCCGAGTCTACAATAGGCTCTGTAAGCTAGCACAAAACTGCGATCTCAACAGAACACAAACTCTAGGGCCATTCCAGAATGAACTCTTCAAACAAAGAAATCACAACTGATCTCTTATCTGAATAAGTCATTCAAAAACGCCACTTTGCATTCTTTAGTTAAAATGTACAGTTTAATATCAACATTAACCAATATATCTTTAATTGTTCAATTAGCGTGACTAAAGATAAGCTTCCTCAGAATCTACAATAGATTGCTGAGTATAACTTTTCCTCACTGTCATACTGTAAAGGTCAAACCTTTAATAAGCTCACACTTTTTCGCTGTGCAAACAATTAGCACATATCATGAACTAATTCATAATGAAAGCTTAATCAAGTTCAAAACTTGATTGTAGTAAGCTATGAACAATCTTAGTTCTATGGTTCAATGGTGAACTTCCAGAATCGATATCAAATATCGCTTCCATTATAAGTCATAGGATAATTTTTCTTCAGTAAGAACACAACGGAACCATTAAGTATCAAATACTCGTGAATGATTCTGTTATCCTATTGGACTTGTACGGAAGATGTATAAGGGTTGTTTCATCTTATTAATTACGTAGTTCCATTTATAATTTATCATTCTCACATTGACTTCAATAAGTCAAGTCTTTTTCTACAATAATTAACATCAGTGTGTCATACCAAGTAATAAAACAATTTTATTACTTAGGATCATAGTAAAGATATTTTATTAAATAGAATACAATATTCTATTAAACAGAATAAACGATAAACTTTTACTTATACCTCCAAGGTGTAAGTAATTTCCATTATATAACTATTATATAAAATAAACATTCAAATCTTAACTTTTCAAGATTCGGATTTTCTACCAATACATATATCATATATGTAACTGTAGAAATTAATGGAACATTAATCAAAGAGATGAATTAGTGTTACTGGAGTATAACCCCAAGAGTATTGAAACTAATTCGGTAACATTCAATATCAGACGAATCAAATCATATAAGATTCGATCGCTTCCCACTACTCAATTCCATCAAGATGGAATCGTGGAAGAATAATATTGAATATGAATCATATTCACTGAATAACCTTAGAACTAATTGCTTTAAATTCAAATGTTTGATCGTATCAAAAATCCTTGAACAGTTCAAAGACATGTAGTGAATTTTAAGGGTCAAGTTTTCAAAATACTTTAGATTGAATATATTTGAACAAGTCAAAAATGTTCAATCTACGTTTCATCAGAACATATTGAAAGTTCTTGATACTTTCAAGACTTTCAATATGTGTTCCTTCAGAAACACGTAACTAAGTTATGACAATTCATCAACTAAGTTACGAAATAAAGAAAACTACCTTAAGCAATTATTATTTATTAAACTACATACATCCAATGTATCAGTTAAAAATAAATGGTGGTCCAATGACAATCATTGGTTAAACGAGATCTTAATCACTTTCCTGAATACAATATTCATTAAATGGACAAGGATGTATGGTGTGATCTAGTATCAAACTATCCTTTACCATACGGATTAAGCATCCAATGCTTAAGTGATTAAACCCATAAAGCACCATTCTAAATTATTTACTTTACCGAATAATTTTTCTTAATGTTTCTCTACGTTAATGACACTACTAGTTATTATAAAATATGTAACATTGTTTATAAAGAACAAGTGACTATCCAATAGTCGCAAGTTCCAATATCAAATATCAAAACAATCGTTAACCAATATTTCAAATAACTAGACGGGAGATCTCGTATCCAATACCTATAGTTGTAGTATTGTGAAAATCGATATTTTCTATACACAAATATACGCATCTCCTTTCTTTAGCTTTACTATTTGCATTCAACTATTCACAATAATTGTAAATAACTGATTAGCAATTGTGTCAGACACATTACCTCTAAAGGTAATTAAAGCTTAGAAACGTCATTACTAGATAAACAAATACCTAATAGGGCTTTCTAAATGCCAGTCAAGAATCTCGAGACATGAACTAATTCAAGTCAATTCTTACTGCATAAGAAACTATTGTCTCTAAAGTATTATATCCTAAAGGGGATATCTATCTAGATTATCTATCATGACTTAGAAACTAAGTCATTAACCATCTTTATTTTTCAAGAAAATCGGAACAACAGTTCCCGATGGTTTAAACTAATCTAATAATATCCTAGTCTATTAGTATCTAGAACCTATTCTAGAATAATTGCAACCAATAGTCTAGTCAGATAACATATCAAAATATATGTGCAGTTAATAAAAGTTTAATTCTATCTACTATAGAATAAGGAAACAAACAAGCGGCAATTTCCATAATAACATACACTGCCTAAGTTATGGAATATTTTAAACTTAGCGGTGCCTCCCACTATTTTTATGTAATGTCGTAATCCCCAACGGAAAAACGAGAATTCAATAATTAAATCGAATTCCATAATGGGAAGTGGACCCCATGAATATATTTCGACTCACAGCAGAGGCACGGTCTCGCCTACGTATATTCACAGGTAGACAACTCATTGTCAATCACTCACTAGTGACTCCGAGGTTCCGGTCCTGGCCGTTTCTCGTTGTCGCTGCAAAGGCAGGCCCACAAGGAGACGTACCAAGGTTAAACTTGTCAATGATAAACTCAAGTTACTTGCGTAACCCTGACAGCTAGGGCACGTTCAGGATTCCGCTTTCGCTTGAATTTATCTAGTATCTAATATACATTCGGCATAAATAAATTTCTATCAGCTACATCCTCACAGCAGAGGCACGGTCTTGGATGTAGTCAACAAAAAGATATTTATAAACCGTATTGACAAGACGGACCAAGAAACAAGTATTCCAAATACTAGTTACTTAAAAACCTTATTAAGCGGGGATATTCCATTAAGTGTCATACACCCTAAATCTAATCAAATTAGATTATAACATGCATGTATAAAGTCAAGAAAACATGATTAAACATTGAATAAAACAAGCTAATCGTTTATGAAGGCCTAGAATCAGACTTGCTCTGATACCATTTTGAAGGGGTTTTAGGGGCAGAATCCGGTAACGCAGCGGAAGCGGCGGAAGATCGTATCTTCCGATTTCAAAACTTTTTCTCGGATTAATTAAATAATTATATTTATTTAATTATCCAATAATCAAATTATGAAATAAAATTCAAATGAATCATATTCAAGTGAATTTACCGAATTGCCCTTACACTTGGTATTTTGTCCATTTTAGTCCGAAATTGATCTAATCAATTTTGAATGATTCTAAATCATTTCTAAGATGAACTTAGCATGTTCAAAACATCAAAACACCAAAAGCAACCAAATCCCCAAATTTCCAACTCTTGGCCGAATGCACCACATTGGTGCCAAAGTGTGCACTTTGTCATTTCATGCTTCAAAACACATCAAGATGTAATCCAATAAACATGAAACTTTATATGCATCATATACACATCCAAATGCACAATATATGAAAATCCCCAAATTTGGAATTGGTCATGAACCCTAATTTTTCAATTTCTTCAAATTGGACAAATTAGACCAAATTGGTTAAATCAATTACTTTAATCATGTTTCTTCCATCCAATCAAAGTCTCAACACAATGAAACAACTCAAGATCAAATCTAGGTCATCTAAGAGTGGGTCAACAACTCTAGATTAGCAACATGGTTTCCAAAACCTTAAAAGAAAGCTTATAACTATAATAGTCACAACCTTCCTTCATCATACATGCTCAACACTTCCATCAAAAACTTCCATCACAAAACAAAACAAGATAAAGAAAGAAATAACCTAAAAACATCATATGTTAAAGCCTAGATCCTAAGGAACATTTTCCTTTCTAATAGCAAGTTGAAAAACTTACTAAAATCCAAGCTTTCTTTGATTTCTTCTTTCTTTCTCACAAGCTTCATTTGCTTCCATTAATGGAGTTTTTCTTTAAAGTGTATTAGGTTATTAAATGAAAGTGAAATGAAAACTATAAATACTTGCTACACTTTAGCCTTGGCCGAATTTGGCCAAGCCAAATGCAAGAAGAATTATTTCAATTTCATTTCACCTTTTATCTTATCAACTTTAATAAATATCTAAACACTTTAAAGATATTCATATAAAGTCAACAAGGCAACCATGAGAAAATATAACTCTTATATTCTTAAGATGTTGGCCGAAATTATTGATAAAAAATAAGAAAAAGATATTTTCATTTTTCAAACAATTTTGAACAAATATCTTAAGAAGTCAAAATCAATTTGACAACCTTTTCCTTTAATGTAAGTCAAACATTTACATTTATAATCATTTCCTAACTTTATCATTTGGTGATATATTTATATTTTAATTATATTAATCATTTAACAATTAAATAATTAAATAATTAATTAAATACAAATATATCAAACATATGTATTATATTTACTTTAAATATCTCAAATACATATATTAATGATATATGTCAAATACCTTTATTTGACTATTTATTAATGTGTATTTAATAATATCATATATTAAATACCAAACACATTAATTAGGAAATGACGGTTCGGCCCGTTCGCATGTATTTTTCGTTTAACGATTAAACGATTTATAAATAATCATCATTATTCATAAATGTTGCTCTAGTGCTCTACGAGTATGTTTCATTATTGAGACTCTCTAGATTCAGGTATATCCGTCACGAAATCCAATTTCATGTGCATAATCTATCCACCCGTAGATTATGACGATCACGGATAAACTAGATGAATCATACAGGTTGAGGTCATTGCATACGTATAATCCCTCCGTCACAGGTATCCAGATAATCCCAGAGATATAGATGTAAACGTCAAATCTCTATAGGTATTATCTCGTCGACGTATCTATTAGCAATCTTTAAATAACACTCGGAACTTACTTCCGAAGTATATTGTGGCCACAGATTTAACAGACTGCTAAATATATATGGACTACATATGCTCTGTACACAGAACTGACGGATCCTATCTTGATACACACAGGATATCCTGAGGATCGGTCCACACCCAACGAACAGGCGGAGGTCTGATCTAAATAGATCGGTGACGTGACTGTCATCTAAGTGTGGAGGATGTCTCATACATCCACAGTGTATCTCAAGTCGAAGGACCACTATGCTACTCAACCCGAGAAGATTCTTATTGACGTTGGTGTACCATCCATTAAGAATCTTCGGTGAGCCGTTCAGTGTTTATCCACTATAAACACCTACACGTCTATACGAGTCTCCCTAGACTCATGGTTCATTGGGATAAACCATCGGACCAAATCTCGATATACGACATGTACTGGTCTCAACGGATTTGACTAACCGACCCGTGTTAGCATATCTTGACCAGGAACTATGTTTGATAATATACATATAGCAGTGACACTTCCAATGTCAATTACAAACTAACTTTGTAATGTGTACTGCATTATATATTATCGGGCCTTTGTCTAATATATACATATCACTAAACCACATTTAGTTTCAATCTAATCATAATCAGATCGTATACGTATATAAGAACAAGAGGTGCAACCATAAATAAGTAATATTATGGAATAAGGGGATGTTCGTATTCAGGAATCAGACATGAATACGGTCCGGATTGGCGCTCTGAGCACCAACCCCAACAGATTGGATCTTGCATCAAGCTTACTTGGTAAAGTTTGATCTTCTCCTAAGCTATGTTCATTTGTGTATTAGATGCATGATCACATAGCTTAATGTTGAATAAGGCTAATCAATTATGTTAGGATACTTTAAAAGTATAAACACAACATACTTGTAATTAGGTCAAAAATGCTCATGTTGGACATGGAACAATTAATGAGAATTTGGAAATCTAGATTAAAGCTTAGAGCTATGGCTACTATTCTAGAATCACTTGACCACCTTTGGGTGACCTAGAATTGTTCACGAGACATTTCTTATTAGGATTCTACTTTGGTTTGTGTATTGGATTCAAAATTTACGCAAGTGCGTATTTAGAATAAATTTATGTTTTTGTAAAAATATTTGATATTTTTAAAAACTTGATTTTTATTCTATAACATGTTTTAATGTTGGTTTTGAAATTAAAAATTAATTTTGGGTGTTTTTGAAATGTTTAGAGAAGACCGGAAAGAATTAGGGTCAATGACCCTAATTCCTTCAGCTCACTGGAATATGAGCTGAAGAAAATGTATTTTCAAAGAAAAACAATGAAAAAAAAATAATAAAAAAAATGTTGATGTTAGCTACAGTGCGCGCGTGCATTGTAGCACGCGCGTACGCGTGCGATAATTTTTTTATTCCTTCGGGAGTTTCTGGACTCCAATTCAGTCCCGGTTTTTTCCTATATACTCGTAATGGAATATAGTATTTCATTAAATAATTTAAAATTACACCCATACTTGATATCCATTGGTTAGACCCATTTCCGCTGCCCGGGGCACCGATCCGACCCTAGGGGTTCCACAACTGCCCCAACATTTAGCGCATGCAACAAGCCTTTAAACCCATAGGCGGTCCTAGTGGAAGAGTTATAGTCTCGTGAGGGCTTACAGCGATGACATCCACAAATGTCATTTACAAACACATGCAATCACATAAAAATAAAAACAGTCATGGTAGTTATATATAGCACTGTCCTCAAAGAATACTCAGTAGTGAAACCAAAGAACCTTCAAAGTACCCAACACAACTTAAATCCAAATTCTTGAATAAGTCATCTAAATCAGACTCACAATGTATATGTGTAAAGATTTGGTCAAAACTCAAATCCTAAGAAAGCCAACTCAGTGATTTCGTCTCAAGTCAAACCAACCTAAATATCTCAAAAATGCTATTTATTTGCCTATTAAGCTCGATATGGTATAACTTATATTTTCCTTTACCTTTTAACTCACCTACCCTTTTAGGTAACATTTCTCATCATGGTGGTCCTAACACTTGCCCATGGGTAACTTTACGCTTATCGGTTAAAAGTGGTTTATTTGTTTTTCAAAATTTTTTTTTTGCTCTTCAATTTTTTTTTTCAAAATATCTTTTTTTTTTGCTCTAGTCAAATCATATATCATAAATAATTAAAAATAGAGACATTTATCTAAGCAAACGATTATTTATCTTCAAATAATTTCATCAACTAGCCATTTTGCCAACTCTTTAAGCTTTTAGTGCTAGAAAACTTCTTTTAAGTGCATACGAGTCTAACTTAGATCACCTACTCAAAGTAGACCCGGCCCGGTGGTCCAGTTCGGTTCCGAATCGAAACCGAACCGGATGATTCCCAGTTCCACGAGTGTGGAATCGGAACTGAACATGTTAATTCCGGTCGGTTCCGATTCCATTCGATTTTTTTTTTTACTTTATTGAAAATAAAAAATTGAGATTGATAAATTAATATAATTTAAAATTATGAATTTGAATTTATATAATAAAATTACATTACATAATTACATTAAATTACAAATAAAATTCTTATCTAAAAAAATTTTTAAAAAATTATTAAATTAAAGAGCTTGAACTTAAATTTTTAAAAACTTAAGTTGCGTACGTATCCTCCAAGGGTGAGAGGAATCAAAGCTCACGTAGTTCCATTACATTTTAAGGATATTTCCCAATTGTAATTTTACAATTATTTAATTATCAGTCATCATCAGTGCTTGTTGATCCTTCAGCTTCAGTTCCGCTTGCACTTACAGATGCATTATCGAACAAGTCTTCAAATTCATCAAGGGCATCTTCTTGTTGCCTCAGATTAGCTCGAGTCCAATCATCCACACATGTTGTTGCTTCTAGAGTGCTTGGATGTGATAAATGTTGGGTTTCTAGGTTTATTCCCAAGATCAAATAAGCATTGAAATGTGAATGAATAACAAAGAAGAGTGGCGGAAACACACTTACATTGATCGGTTTATGGATGCGTCCAACAACAAAAATTTTCCCTCCAAGTAGCTTCAAGATTCGGCCAAGAGAGTCCACAAGCTCCAAGCTTTGTTTTTGATTTTCCAAACTCTCAAGTTGGTTTCCCTAACACCTTGTATGATCCTTGATGAGTGCTAGCTCTTTGAGAATTATTGCAACAAAAATTCTCACACTTCCTTCTCTCAATTTCGGTGAAGAAGAAAGCAAATGGGGAGAGTATTTTCCTTAAGTGTTTCGGTCAAGGTGAGAGAGTGAAGAAGTTTGTATGTTTTGATTTTCAAATCAGTTTATATCTAATACAAAAAGTGATTTGGTAAAAGGTCACACAAAGCTTTCAATTTGGAGTATTTTACAAGCCACCAACAACTCCACCAAAACACATCAACCAAAAGTAACTTAAGGTGACATGTGATGTGACACTTGATGTGACATGTGGGCCCCAATCGATTCCGAATGTGAGTGGGCCCGCAAACACTCTCGGGCTCGGGTTCGCTAATTCCGAATTAACGAACTTACGTCCCGACGTAGTTAAATCGAATTTAATTAAATAATTATGCCTAGTAAAATTACTATTCACGTCGCTAACGAATTAATTCTAAATTAACTCGTTTGCCCGAATTAAAATCTAATTTTAATTCCGTGTCGGAATCTAATTTCGAATAATATATCAAATATATTATTTTATCGATTAATTCCAAATTAATCTTTCTCTCTCTTCAAATAGTACTTTATCTAAGATAAAGTCTCTCCGCATTTAATCCCAATTAATTTAGCTTGAATCATACGTCATCGGTGAATCTTCGGGAAGCGACCCAAGAGATCCCTGGATATGTTGGCAGTAAATCCGGTTGTCGGACTATCCGAACACGTACATACCTAGTACTACGTTTTTATCGATTTACGAGACAAAGTTGGCTTCTAGCAAAGCGCCATGCCTACCCAATTCTCCAGAAATATTCTTAATGAAATATACGATCTATATCAGGCGTAGTATACGTAGTATTGCGTATTGCGATCCAGTATCTGATAATCACATGCAAGGCCTGGGGCTGGTACAGTGTCTGCCCCGTACGAAGCATATATCGGATCACTAGCAACTAGTCTCTTTATTATCA
The DNA here is from genome assembly GCA_019454045.1 of Zanthoxylum bungeanum. NCBI lineage: Eukaryota > Viridiplantae > Streptophyta > Magnoliopsida > Sapindales > Rutaceae > Zanthoxylum > Zanthoxylum bungeanum. The sequence continues at coordinate 107,363 of SKCR01033181.1, forward strand.
GATAATCATGACCAAGTCATATTATCCCGATGGTTGCAACCCTTAGAGACTCAGTTATGTATCCATGCGTGATCATCATCTCCATATGAATGAAGTGATACTTTCATCTTGACATCACACCCAATACACTACGATTCTCAATAAACCCAGAAGAGGTGTACACAGAACATGTTAAAGTCCTGGACGACCAAAACCAAAGCGTATTAATTGTCACAAGTACTAGCGATGCAAGTCTCAGTTTAAGACCAAATACACCTACCCTGATGCAGACTCTCATAGACACATAGTCATACTACCAATGGGATTCCGCGGGGTCTATACAGAGCGAAGCTGTTTTCCGTACCATCGGTAAAACACAACCTCATACCACACTTGCATAAGTATCCAATACTTAAATATATGAGAACTATGATGTTACGCTTCCATAACATGCACAAGTGTGATACTAGTCTATTCTGCATTACCGATGTCCAGTCTCGATAATACTACGACTATGGATATTTAATGATTAAACCGTCGTGGATTGATACTGTCTCATATCATCTCAATCCGGAACTAATCATAAGGACTTTCATCATTCACACATTTAAGTAATATAATTACGAAATGATAAAAGGCAATTTCATTGTCACATAGTTAATTTGTACAAAACCATAATGTTTTTACAAACAATGACGCTATGGGTCATAACTGTCCAACAATAAAGATCGTCTGACTTCCAATATATTGCCTCCCACGCTTAAGGCTTGCTCAACCGCATTGGTGGAAACAGGTGCTGCCAATATCTCTTCAGCAATAATTGATAATACAGGATATACATTTCGATGTCGGTTCCACCATTCAAGGATTTGAAAATTTTTACTAACTAAAATTTCGGTTGAAAACTCAAAATTTGTAGATAAATAATTATCTAATTCCGGGTTATTAGTCGTGTTATCCCTATGTTTTTTATTTCATTGTAATAACCAACGATCACCTGCACTAAGTCTTGATTGCATTACGGTTGTTTCGCTACTATTAGATTGTCCTACTGATTGCAATTTATATTTTCTAACATAATCATTAAATAACTCTATTAAATCAATTTTTATTTTAGCTATTATTCTTGTAATATCAATTTCATCTAATATTCCTAAATATCCATAGTAAGCGGGTAAAGCACTATTCAAACCTTCTAATTTAAATCTAGGATCAAAAACAGCAGCAATAAAATAAAGTAAATGAATATCTCTAAAATAATGCAATTATTTTCGTTTCATAACATTAATAGCTTCAAACAAAATAATATCATTATGATCACGACTATCAACATGTTCATCGAGAGTACCAACAATATTCAAACTTTCAAGAATAAATAAATGTGCTGTAGGATAATAAACGCCGCTAAAAGTTTTTTAGCATCATTAAAAACTTTTAAAATCTCTAAAATTTTATCACAAATTCCCATTGACTAGGAAAAAGTGTGATATGTTGAACATGTTGAGAAAAAAAATTATGTAATGCATCTTTGTATTGCAAAGCTTGACATAAAAGAAAATAAGTTGAATTCCAACGTGTTGGAACATCTCGTGAAAATTTTATCGGTTTAATACCATTAAATTTACAAAACTTTGCCCATTCTCTCCTAACTTGAGAATATGACCAAATACAATTAAGTACTTTCTTAATAGGATCAATGAAAGATGATAATTTTTCCAAACCATCTTGAACACATAAATTAAGGACATGACATGTGCAATGAACATGAAAAAATCGACCCCCTAAATTTGGTTCGCATATTTCTATTAAATCAGTGATTGATGCAATATTTGCAGATGCATTATCAAATCCAACTGTTAAAGTTTTACCTAATAAACCATATTCATCAAAAATTACTTTCATCATTCTATAAATATTTTGTGCAGTATGTTGTTCATCAAAAACTATAAATGTAATAAGTCGTTTTTGCATGTTCCATGATGCATCAATCCAATGATAAGTCACACCCATGTATGAGTGTGTTCGCCAATGGTCACTCCAAATATCAGAACAAATAGATAGACGCCCTTTAATATCTCTAAATATTTCATTTAAAATAATTTTAGCATCTTTGTATAATTTAAAATTTTGACGTTTTGTTGTATTTCTAGTCATTCTACATGCAGCATGATTTAAAGCATTTTCAACGTAATTAGTCAAAGCAATTTTTCACCAAAACTTAAAGAAAGATGTGTCATACAAGTTAATTTAGCAAATTCTTCTATATTTTTAGCATCTAGAATATTTAAATAAATCTAAAACACTCGTACCTCTACTAGATGATGTGTACCTGGTCATTTGAGTTTTCACCGTATCAAGTCCAAGTTCAACCACATGATGTCTTTCCAAGTGCTTGATCATATTGTTGTATCCACCAGTAAATTTATAAGAAACCCCACAATAGTTGCATATTGCTCTTGAACCTTCATCAGTATCGATTAAATGAAAATGAATTTTGAAAACATCCGAGGAACGAGACTTAACTTCTCTTCTCTTTGAACCGATACTAGGGCCGCTCTCTTGGGTTGACACATTTGACATTGTGTTTTCAGATGAGCTTGTCATTTTTTGTTTAAGAAATTTTAAAGAATTAGAGAATTGAGAATGAGAGAATTATAGGAATTGAGAGAATTGAGAAATTGGTGTGTTGAAATAATGAAAAATGACCCCTATTTATACATTTTTAGAATTTTTTTATGATACCTAAAATGCCCCTAAAATTAGCCGTTTTATTACTGTTATTAGGGGTAATTTGGGACTTCCCCAAAAAAAATTTGGCCGTTGGGGGCAGAGAGGCTACTAGCCGTTGGGCTGGTTGGAACCGAACGGTTCCAGTGGTTCCAACCGGTTCGGTTAGTGTAAAAATCCTAACCGAACCGGTCAGGTTCCGATTCCAACCGGTTCGGTTCCGATTCTGAACTGGAACCTTTGCCAGGTCTAACTCAAGGAATCAGATAAAACTAAATTATGCACTTATCGTTTATAAAATTTCACACCAAGGTAAACAATCTCAACATGTGAACTATGTTTCACTACCTATAATAATATTTTTATTTTTATTTTTATTTTTTAAAGATTTTTTGAGTTTTTTTATTTTATTTTAATACATAATAGGAACTAACATTAATTATGCTCACACACCCCAAAACTTAAAATTCGCATTGTCCTCAATGTAAAATAAACATAAAGAAATAAAAGAAAGAAACTATAATATCATGCATGGAGTTGATCAAGCTCCTACTGGTCAGACTTTTGGTGTGCAGACTGTGTGTGTTGTACTAGTACCTGCATAGATAAACATGCAAACTATTATAGATGCAAATAACACACAAGAAAAACAGAACTAAAGTAAAGACAATAATAAAAAAAATACGTAGGTTGTCTCCCGGCTAGCACTAAGTTTAACGCCTTCAGCCAGACGCTTTCTGAAGATCTTCCTTCAAGGAGGTTTTAATGTGGCTTTGAATGTCCTAGATAAGACAGTGCCAAGTGCATTATTGTTCAAGGTCCTCTTCTAAAAATAAGGGGGCAAATAGAATTTGTTTTCACTCAGTGCCCATGCCATCTTTTTCAACTTTTTAGCTCTATAAGGTCTTGAAAAGAAAGATAGACTGTCATGAGATCTTGTATGATGCTTGACTTTGAATGGTTGCATCATTCTGTCAAGCTTATAACCGATACCCATGATGCTAACTTTCCCATGGTGCAATGTGTCCCATTGTGTCATGAGATTTTCAATAGGCTCACACAGCTGGTCTTGCCTACCTCTTTATTCTACCACTTCCTCATAAATGTACTTTTGAATTACTTCATTTAGCTCTTCATCAAACATCTGCAAAATGCATGCTCCAAGATTGTCAATTTATGGGTATAAAGTCAATGTATCATGACTGATATCGTTTGATATGTCTGTCCCTAAGCCCTTATCTTGCTTTGTTGGTATGGAGGGTATGGGTAGCTCCTCTACTTGTGTCTCCTCATAAATACACTCAGTGAACAAAGGGTTATCTAGATCAATTTGAAACTCTGCTTGTTCGGGCCCTTTACATAATACCTCTGACTCTTTATATGGCTCTGCCTCTCTCCTTATTACAGTGTCATTGTGAATCTATTGACTCTTAAGGGCTTCTTCAATGTCATCTGACAGAGTTCCTTGAGGTATGTAGCTCTGGTTATTGGTTAATTGTCTTAATTAATCTTTTAGTCTCTGTATGGATGTTGCTTGACTGTGAAAGATTACATCAAATTTAGCTTCCCGTTTCTTGAGCATGTCAACTATCCATTCCTCTACAGATGGTTCTGGTTCTTGAGGAATTTCATGGGCTGGTGGCGGAAAAAGGGATATAATGGTTCAGGGGGATATGCAGGACCTTCATTGTTATGCCATGTAAAATTCTGATGATTTTACTGTTGGGGTTTTGGGTATTGGGCGCAGCGGAAGTGCGGGTTCGGGCGAAATCATATTTTAAAACTTTTTCAAAATACCGAATAAATTAATCAATATCTAATATGAATAATTTATTCATATTTCACCTAAACCTATTTATTTAATATCAAATATCAACATAAATATGGAAACTGCCTAGGTCAGCTCCAATAGTGTCAGGGCAGTTCACGGGCTGCCAGAACAGTGACAGAATCACTGTTTTCATAGTTGTCACCCGATTGGCTCAAAATCCACCCGGTAATGCTGTTTTCGCTTATTTCAAGTCGGAAACACTTTCCGGAAATTGTGCCAACTCCCAAAACACATCCAAAATATTCATAAGACATATTTTTCATCACCAAATTTTTAGATATTTCAGGTCTGATCAGTGAGAAACAGTCCATTTTTCATGCTTAAATCCAATTTTACACAAGATTAATCTAATTAATCCGTCACCAAATCAAAGCCACCATACATGAAGCACCCAAGAACAATTCTAGGTGTTACAAGAGTGGTTATATCACTCTAGAATGGCAACTTATTGTCCAACAATGATTTGAACAAAACTGGAATATAATTACAATAATTACTTCCAATTAACTTCACATCCTACTTCACACATGCACAAATCATCCATTTCAATTCACCAAAACAAAAAACCCCAAATTTTACAACAAAGAAGAAACCCTAGACCTCAAAAGATCACCAAAAAAAAAAACATGAAACAAACTTTCAAAGCTTAGGATTTGAAGAAATACCTTAAGTCTCCTAATTCCTTTGCATTTTTCTTGATTTTCTTCTTTGTTGTGCTTGAAACATTAAGCAAATTGGAAACCCATTTCCATGGAGAATAATCGGCAGTGAAGCAATGGACAAGAGAGAGAAAAAATCAAATCTTCTCCTTTTATATTATAGTTGACCGAAACATGGGTTAGGAAATGAGGGGATTTTTTGGTCAATTTTTCTATTTTAATTTCTTTAAAATAAAAAAGACAAATGGATAAGCTTAATGTTCCAACAAATCAAATTTATACATTTAGCTTAATAATAACATGCCATTTGTAAAAATAATTACCATATACTTTTCACAACAATTATGAAAAAATATTTATCAATCAACTATTTAAATATTTAACATTTAAATATTTAAATCAATTAATTAACATAATAATTATTATTATAAATATGTATTTCATTTACAATAAATGACAAATACATATATTACTGGCATGTGTCAAAATCTTATTTGACGAATAATTAATGTGTATCTAATCGTATTATGTATCAAATACAAATACACAATAATTATTAGCGGACAAAATCCCCTAATGCATGTGTTGTCGTTTAACGATTAAACGATCCGAATTAACTCACTTAATCTGGTGAAGTATAATGAATAATCTGTATTATTCATATCGAGTTGCCCAAGTGCTCAACGAGTACACTTCATATTGTGGGACTCTCTAAGTTTAGGTTTATCCGTCACGAAATCCGATTTCGTGTCCATAATCCACCCACTCATGGATTATGACGACCACGGATAATCTCGCTAAACTATACAAGCCGAGGTCACTGCATACGTATAATCCCTCCGTCACAGGCTATCTGTATTATACCTGGGATATAGATAAAAACGTCAAATTCGTTCGGTATAATACAGTCGACTTTCAATTTACGATCTCTAAATAACACTCGGAACTGGTTTCCGAAGTCATACCACGGCCATGGATTTACTAGATCGTAAACACGTGCTGGATGCCTATGCCCTGTACACAGGACTGACGGATCATGTCTTGATACGCACAGGATATCATGAGCATCAGTCTACACCCAACGAACAGGCGGAGGTCTGATCATGGATAGATCGTTGACGTGACTGCCATCAAAGTGTGGAGGATAGCTCATATATCCACAGTGGTATCTCAAGTCGAATGACCACTATGCTCGCTCAACTCGAGAAGGTTCCTATTGACGTTGGTGTACCATCTATTAGGAAACCTTCAGTGAGTCGTTCAGTGTCTTATCAAATAAACACCTACATGTCTATATGAGTCTCCTGAGACTCATGGTTCACTGGGATAAACCATCGGACCAAGTCACGATATACGACATGTACTGGTCTCAGTGGATTTTACTAACCGACCCGTGTTAGTAAATCTTGACCAGGAACTTTATTTAAGGATATACAACTAATAGTGCACTTTCCAATGTCAATTACAAACTACGTTGTAACTGCGCACTATACTGTAAATCCTAGGGTCTTTGTCTAATATACACCTATCACTGAACCAGATTCAGTTTCGATCTAATCGTAATCAGATTAGATTGAATAAGTGTATAAAAGAAAAGGGTGCTACCAGTAAAAATTAGTAATATTATGGAAAATTGAATTGCTCGTATTTATGAATCGGACATAAATATGATCCGGATTGGCACTCGGAGCACCAACCCTAACATTTACCACCCTAGATTGTAGTTGAACGTGCAATGATTACTCGGGTGGGTGCCCCTACATATATCACATCTCACCATTGAGCTTTGAAAGGCTTGAGCATACATCTTGTCACTTATCTCTAACATCCACTGATAGTTGTTGGGTTGGACATTAAGCCTCAGAAAATCAGATTGTGTCTCACAGACATGGGGTGTAACATCACCTCTTATAACTCTTAGTGCATCCATCGCCCAATGGCACTCCATTACTCCGACCACCTTAAAAAAAACAAAAAGAAAGATATAAAGAAAAATTGAGGGTGTTTAGCTAAGCAAGTAGGTTGTTGTCCTAATATTAATAAAGAAAAATAAATTAAGTCCCCGACAACACTGTCAAAACTTGATCACGATTTTATTTAAATCTAGCACGCAAGCTCACTTATCGTTCAAGTAATATAGTGACAAAAAGTCAGATATCGTACCCACAAAGACTTAATATTTATCTTATTAATATCAAAATTAACCTACTTAACTTGAACCAAACTATTAAGAAGGAAAGTTGATTTATCGAAATTTAATTGAAATTAAATAAAACACAAATAACAAACTTTGAAAAATTTATAAATAGAAGAACCTAGGGTTGTAATTTCACTTAAGCATGTAGACAATAAGCTCAGACATTTTCCATTTAATTGGGTTTTTGTTATTAACTATTAACCTAGAATACTAAATTATTCACAAGCATCTTTCGATGGTCAGGTGAGAATATTCAATTTAGAATAATCAACTATATGTCTATGTTAATTAATTTAAACCAAATTTATTAAGGTCGGGTTTTATCATGCATGGAAATTTATTCAACGAATAAATCACACGCTTTTATTCTCATGTTTAATCCAAATTTCCAATGTCAAGTTCCTAAGGATTTACGAGGATTATTCTATTGTTGGCCAAATTAATAAAATAAGCATTCAAGTCGAGAGAATAATAAATGATAAATAAAAAACTCAAAGAATAAAAATATGCAAATAATTAATTAAACAAGCTTAAGATTCATTATAACCCTAGATGTAATGAATTAGCTACTCATAATATTCAATAAAAATAAGCTAATCATTAATACAAACCAAGAAGTCATAAAAGATGAAGTTAAAGAGAAAATAGAAGAAAAAAATCTAATTCGCAGTCTTCGGCTTCAAACTCCAACTCCAGTTGATGCATTTATTCTTGTCTTGCTATATGCGTCCTTATTTGCTCTGTAGGCTCCAAAATATATTATGAGGCTTCCTTTTTTTAGGTCCTGTGGCGAATTTATGCTTATATAGATGGTCCAGGGTGTGTATTCTACTTAAAAATCGGATACATGACAGATTTGGGATGAATTCCTCGTGCACCACATCCACGACGGGTCGCGATGCTCCCAATTTCACACACACTGTTTACTTTTTGATCATTTGCATTTCTCAACGCTCTATTGACTCTGAATTTTTCCCGATTTATTTTGTATCTTGTCGTTTTTATCTCTAGTTAATTACATTGAGTCGTGATATTATTTTGACCTTCAAAAAAGCACACCAAACACATCAAAGCGCTCATAAATCCCGAGATTACCCACAAAATATTAAGACAAATGGTGGAATTATAGGGATATCAGCCGCTCATCAATTATTAGTACAAGATTGATGACGATTTTCTAGTCTAGGATTAGATGTGGCTTTAAACCAACTTTTCAATAATATAATTTTCTTGAAAGCCACAACACCGTCATGCGTACTAATTAGAGCTTACGTTTCCCTTTATTAATTAATTTGTTGTAAAATGTACAAGAGTCTATTTCATTCACATATTCTATCACCTGAAGGATAATTCAAATGTTTAAGAAAATTTAATATAGTTAAAAATATTAAGAGAAGATTTAGGCCTTTGATAAGACAGTTAGTTAAATAAGCATTCAAATCATTAACAAAAATACAAAATAAGGAAGTTATTTAGAAAAATGAGCCCTTGTATTTTATGGAAGGGACTGAAATGTCCTAAACAGAATCTCCAGCCGAGGCCTGTAATATTATTTTTGTTGTAACACGCGTACTTTTACGCGTGAAGAAAACGCTACTAATAAATAACGGCGGCTAATGTGACGGCGTTTTCTATAGAGTGGGGAAGAAATATTCAACTGTTAAGCTCTTACCACCAAACTGCCAATCACGATACTTTAGACCACGTGTGAATACGTTATGTGACACGTCATGGACCTGCTATGTCAGATCATAGACACAAGAGATGACACGTGTAAGATCCCATGTGGGTGAGGACGTAATAGAGGGCTGGTTTCCCGCCATCCTTCACGGGCCCAAAAATCTAACGACTCTGCATGCCCTAATTAAATATAGATGATCATATTTGTGAGTTCCCATGCAACTCTTGAGAATTTAATTCTTGCACATTTTTTTTTTGTCAAAATGACACCACTGTAGGCAGGGAAAAATTATATTATGGGACCAACTGCTGTGAGAGAGATAATATATATACCTAAAACATAATATACCAACTCGTAGGCAGGGCGTAGGTACATTTAAATTATAATATAATTTTAATGATTAATGTTCCATTCATATATGAGATACAATTATGTGTCATCTATTGTGTTAATAATAAATGTTGTAAGGATAATCATTATAAGAAAATATCAAATTATCAATAAAATTTATCTGACGGAATTTTGATGGTCAGTAACTATCAATATAATACCGACAGTTAGAACAAAAAATTTTACTAAAAATTAATTATATATTTCCGACGAATTTATATTAATAATTTAGCGAAGGAAATATCCCATCTATTAATGATGTATGGGTCATGCTAATAGTGCCCTAGGGCACTCATTAAGGATCCATTTTTGGTAAGTTTTCATATCACTTTTATGGGGAAAGTAAAAAATTATCAAAACATTAATTTCTTTTTCATTTTTTCTATAAAAAATTTCCTAAAATGGATCATTAACAAGTGCCATAAGGACACTCATTAGCATTTCCCATGATGTATTACTGTCGGAATTTTTGGATTTTACCTAGTGAACTTTTTCATTGGTAATTTGACCTAATATTAACGAAAAATATGGGTTTACTGATAAATTTTCGATAGGTAAATTATCGACAGAAATTTTGGGCTTTATCGAGAGAAATTATGGGTTTATCGAAGGAAATTGTAGGTACCAATGAAAAATTTGCATTGATATATATTTTTATTAAATTAATTTTCAATTTATATATTACTATTACTGATAGAAATATTGGGTTTTACCGCCATATATTTTCGTAGGAATTCCATTATTAATTATTATATTATATTTATTATATATTATATATATATTATTATTCTTATTTTATTATTAGTTATAAATAAATTCTTTACATTAGTTTACAAGAAACATATCCTAACCTAGTGGTACCCAAGTTTCACTCCAAGAGTGAGAGCTTGGTTCATGTCATGTCTTTACATCAATTTAAATGGGAGGGTGTGGGTCTAGGTTGGGCACATCTGTTGATCTTTTAAGTCCATGGCGCTATACTAATTCTGATGACAATAAAACTTATTGTTGACTGATGATTTTCATCTCATTGGTAGTTTCGAGATAACCCTCCCTCAACCTTGAATTTGTTTGGTTATGGGGAGATCAAAGGCAAATGTGATAAAAAGCGGAGAAAATACAAAGATTGACAAGAGAGTTTTAACGTGGTTCGGCGGAGCGAGTCCAACCTACGTCTAAGGGAACAAAATGTGATGTTACTTTTAATATCCAAACCAACTCGGCCGACCTGTTTTCATAGATGGCCTAATGAAAACCGAGCTGTTTTGCTTACGGTGCTTTACAAGTAGGGCTCATTTTCTTTCGGTTACAAGTTTGCTCTCCTTTACAAATGAATCTAACTTTCCTTTATATACTCAGGAATTACAAAATTGTTCCTCCAACTTTATGACATTTCTCACGTGGTCTCTGACTGATTGACGGGCTCTCTGCCCCAAGACTGTTATCGCCGAAAGTAAGCATGTCGTCTGAAGGCCTGTCACATCACTCTGTTTTCCCCCCTGCCACACGCAACAATAATGAAGCCAGCCTGTAAAGAGCTATAAAGCTGTGACACATGTCGGAGGGATAATCCAACTACTCTGGTCTCACGTCAGCCTTCAAGAGGTCGGCCAAATGATCTGCCGAGCTTCCAAAGCTGTTTCCGTCCTGACCAGAAATGTCTGAGTTCATCAACTGTTTCCTGGAAGTAAGAAAAAGCCAAGCCGAGCTACCGGTCTTCTGTGGTCGGCCCTAGCTCTGATGTTGCTGGTCTCTAAAGTCTGTGTCGTCTATATCATCTGGTCGGTCATACCCGAGAGACTAAACCAGAACTTCATGCCGAGTTGAAGATCAACACACAAACTCTGAACATGGGTCCTCCAGATGAAGAGAATTCCCTCTCTGCCCTTGCCGAGCTGTTCAAATACCGTAGGTGCAGAAATCCCCATCAACATATGTCCCATAGTTCTCGATTCCAACGAGTGTATGAGTTGGTGCCGGGAACTATAAAAATCAGAAGTGTGTTGCTCGTCCAAGGTGGCTGTCCTTGGGAAGTATGCAGAAACTGCTCTGGTGCCACCTCAGGTCATCCTTAGTGTCTTCGTACGGTCCGTCCTCAAGCCAAAATCAGGCACTCAGTGGGACATAACCTGACCCCGAGGTTGGAGAGACCGGTAGTCTCGGCGGAATGAGTCAAGCCCTGAGCTGAGAAGAATAATATAGACTTGACAGAACGAATCCAGCCCCGAGCTGGTGGAACAAAGCAGACTCAGCGAAACGAATCCAGCCCCGAGCTGGTGGAACAATGCAGACTCGGCGGAACGAATCCATCCCCGAGCTGGTGGAACAAAACAGACTCGACGGAATAAATCCAGTCCTGAGCTGAAAATGACACTTGGCTCTGGGGGAATGTTACGTCCTCAGACCAATGAGATGGACTCGGTGGGATGTAGCCCAACCCCGAGCTGATGGAATGATGCATCGGCGGAATGAATCCAGCCCCGAGCAGGTAGAACAATGCATCGGTGGAACGAATCCAGCCCCGAACAGGTGGAACAATGCATCGGCGGAACGAATCTAGCCCCGAATAGGTGGAACAATGCATCGGAGGAACGAATCCAGCCCCGAGTAGGTGGAACAATGCATCAGTGGAACGAATCCAGCCCCGAGCTGGTGGAACAATGCATCAGCGGAATGAATCCAGCCCCGAGCAGGTGGAGCATTTGAGACTTACACGATGGAAGATTTTCAACCTCTACGGATCCTGGCGCGGGCGTCCCCTTGCCAGACTTCGGTGAAAAACAAAAAACGAAACTAGGTAAAGTTATCAAAATGGAGGTGCCTTAGCACTTACTCCACACAAATTCATGAAAAAATAACAACTCGGGCGCTCCGAGGCAGCGTCCTGCCTGATGCCTCCCAAAACACAATTCTGAACCTTACAATTCAGTATCCCGGCTAACCAGGCTACGAATACGCCGATCCGAGGCAGTCAGGCAAATCCTCACGAGGGAGGAAGACACCCCATGTGTGCCTTTCCTGGGTGGTTCTCAACGGGACTCACCAGCGACTCGCAGGGGAAGAAACCTCCATGGGTCCGATTTACCTGAGACTCCTCTAATCAAGGGGACCATTCGTCCATACCCAAGCCATGTGGTCTGATGGTTCTCAATAGGACTCACCAGCTGACTCACGAGGGAAGAAACCTCCCTGGGTCCGGTTTACCCGAGACTCCTGCAATCAAGGGGGCCATTCGGCCATACCCAAGCCAGGTGGTTTGATGGTTCTCAGTGGGATTCACCGGCCGACTCACAGGGGAATAAACCTTCTTAGGTCTGGTTTACCTGATATGCTCCTCAAAAATGCGAGTTATGGGGTAGTAATGCTCCGGCCTCGGGGTTTGATAATGACACCCGGGATTGGCGTGCCGTGATAGGTTCACGTTTTTCCCACATGCACCTCATCCCTTGATGCGTTCTGGATCATCAAAGGTGAAAGGAGCCAGGTCGGAACACTTCCACCCGGGGGTTTGATAATGACACCCGAGATTGGCGTGCCACGGGCTTGGTATCCTTCCCGACTACCGATCACCCCTTCGCGTCGAGCACATCCCGAGAATATCGAAAATAACTTTCGCATTTGATTAACAAACAAGCAAGATAGACAAGTTTCTTAAAAAAATGTGAGTTTTATTCATATTCAAGGGACATGCTGTCTTTCTTACAACTCTTTGCGGGTCATTTTAAGAGAGGCTTTTACAATTGTTCCTTTTGGTTCTTGTCCTGGTAGTCAGAGCTTCATCTAGTCAAGGCTTATTTAGATCTGCCTGAACTTGCTTTCTGATCATGTCGACAGGGTCCCCTCATGCCGAGCTTTCCATAAGCATTTCTGAACAATGCATTTTTCCGGGACCTTGCATATCCCAAGAAAAATCTGGAAGCCTAGCCGGGGTCTTCTGTTCTGACCCCTTGTGGTTCTCCCCGTACGCTTTTTTTCTTTTCCTCTCATTCGGGGAGACCACCACACCAAATAAGGGGGCATGATGGACGTCATCCCCTGCCCTTGGATGATTAGTTCCCTGGCCGATCCTTCAGCACTGGCAACCAGTGAAACTGAGGACTCTGACCGGCCGAGCAAGTATGGCACCTACTCCTGGAGGGACTGGTTCAGCCACTGCCAACGAAAGTCACCCATCCACAATGTTACATTTCATTCTGCAACTTAGTCTTAATTGCTGATCGTTGGCTATCCCTCTTACATTCTATTTTAAAACTCAAAAAAGGAAATATTCTGCTATCCACCCTCATTCTTCATGCGAAACCTTTTTTCTTCCCGTTCTGACCAGCTTCTTCCCATTCTTTTCCCATTTCATCCATTCTTCTGCTGAACTCTCCAACAACCCACGGTTTCCACCTTTTACCATCGTCTTACTACACAAGTTACTTTTTGTTCACGTTCCCCACAGACGGTGCCAACTGTTGACGGATGATTTTCGTCCCAGGGGTAGTCCCGAAACAACCCTCCCGAGACAACCCTCCCTCAACCTTGAATTTGTTTGGTTATGGGGAGACCAAAGGCAAATGTGGTAAAAAGGGGAGAAAACACAAAGATCGACAAGAGAGTTTTAACGTGATTCAGCGGAGCGAGTCCAACCTACGTCCACGGGCACAAAATGGGATGTTACTTTTATTATCAAAACCATCTTGGCCGACCTGTTTTCATAGATGGCCTAATAAAAACCGAGCTATTTTGCTTACGGTGCTTTACAAGTAGGGCTCGTTTTCTTTCGGTTATAAGTTTGCTCTCCTTTACAAATGAATCTAACTTTCCTTTATATACTCAGGAATTACAACAATGTTCCTCCAACTTTATGACGTTTCCCGCGTGGTCTCCGACTGATTGACGGGCTCTCTGCCCCAAGACTGTCGTCGCCGAAAGTAAGCCTGTCGTCTGACGGCCTGTCACATCACTCTGTTTTCTCCCCTGCCACACGCAACAATAATGAAGCCAGCCTATAAAGAGCTCTAAAGTTGTGACACGTGTCGGAGGGATAATCCAACTACTCTGGTCTCACGTCGGCTTTCAAGAGGTCGGTCAAATGATCTACCATGCTTCCCAAGCTGTTTCTGTTCTGACCCAAAATGTCCGAGCTCATCAACTGTTTCCTGGAAGTAAGACAAAGCCAAGCCGAGGTACCGGTCTTCTGTGGTCGGCCCTGGCTCTGATGTTACCGGTCTCTAAAGTCTGTGTCGTGTTATATCCTCTGCTCGGTCATACCCAATAGACTAAACCGGAGCTTCATGCCGGGTTGAAGATCAACACACAAACTCTGAACATGGGTCCTCCGGATGAGGAGAATTCCCTCTCTGCCCTTGCTGACCTGTTCAAATACCTTAGGTGCAGAAATCTTCATCAACACTTATATCAAAGGTATTTTGATAAAGAGCACTTGACATGGAAAATCAAGAAGTGTGAGAATTAGAAAAGAGCTCAAGATAATGAAATCAAGAGTGAAGCTAAATAACATTCCAGAATGAAGAATAATAGATTATGGTGTAACATGTTCATTTTTTGTAATGCTAAAGGATCCAAATGAATAATCTGTGAGAGTATTTTTCATCATAATATGTGAAAGATAGTCCATAAAGTTTTCTTTTATCCTTTTTTTCCAGGGATTTCATAATTAGATATTGAACCCCATTCATATGATGGGGTTGATTCTCAAATTTCGGACGCCTCTAGTTGAGACGCCCACGCAGCGGGGATATGGGAGTCTTGGTCTCGAGTCTAACTAGGGCGTCATTTCATTCTCGTAACAGGGGGCAGTTGAAAGTAGCGAGAGGTTAACTGAAGGTAGCGAGTCTCGGATCGAATGGAAACTTCAACCTTTTTCCTTCCATCAAAATCTGATTCCAATTAATCCCTGCCCTGCATGACTTAGGCAAGGATGGCTTATGATAAATACCTAAGAGCTCAAATCAATTTTTCATATGCATAACCTACAAAATTGCAAGTTTTCATTAAATGATCAAAAAAATTATTTTGATGTTACTTGACAAAATTATTTTCATGCTTTTCGATCTTACATTAATCATTTTATTTTGATGGAAAAAAATCCTTTTTTGATTTTAAAATATTTTAATTTAAGTTGATACATCTTCAGGTTCTAAAATAAGGATTAAAATGTAAAGTTTTCAAAGCATTGTATAAATTGGACCTCAGTCCAGGCATCCTAAGGTCCTATAGATCAGACGACAGATGTTGGTCAAAGAATTGTATAAACTGGACCTCAGACCAGACATCCTAAGGTCCTAGATCAGACGGCAGATGTTGGTCCTAAGATCGGTCCAAACCTTGGTACCAAATAAGCTTTGGAAAATCCTAAGTTCGGATGTTTAAAAATTGAACTTTGGACGACCAACGTGATAAGAGTTGCCATTGTCTTTATATGATCGTTGGACACATCATAATTCGGACGATCGAACCATATTACTTCAGACATCTGAAGCTTGCTGCAAATGTCATAATAGCTAGTTTTCAAGACTACTATAAATTAAATATTTCATTGTCATTTTTCACTTGATGAAAGATTTCCAAAAAAATTGCCTATCATTGATTACTTCATGAGCTATAGATTTGCTTTATCATAATCTAGCTTATCCAAGTGCTAATTTTGTAACCTTAACTCATTTAAGAGCTTTATTATTTGTTGGAGCATTGTTCTCCATTGATTTGTAAATCAAAAATACTTGGGTCATTTTCGATCTCATAAAAAAAAAATTGTATAGGATTGATTCACACCCAAAAGTTGGATTCGATCATTTTCAAGCCCGAAAAGATAAGTGCAACGATTTGGTTGATACCCATGAAGTTTAATCGATTAATGATTCCTTTTGCGGATTGCTTGAGGCGTGGACGTATGTGGGGTTGGCGAATCACGTAAAAATCGTATATATACAATCTCCCTAATCCTATTTATTGCACTCAAATTTGATATAATTATTTGGATTTGATATTGATTAAATGTGTTGATGGTGTTTTCAGGACCTATGTTATTTAAAGAGTACGACAGGGGTAAAAAGGGTAATTCCCTTCTTGGGCGAGATCATTAAAGCCGACCCGGCCACTATACAGTAAGAGACCGAGCACTTGATGATAGGTGACCGATCACTTGAGATCGGATAACCGGGCATTATCAGATCGACAACAACATTCTCAGCTCAAAGGACCATCATGACCGACCTCATGAAGACCGAGCACATGGTGAGGCGTGCTCAGGAAGATAAGGCATCTTATTTTCTCGGATAAGATGATAAGTTATCCTACCTTCATTGGGTAAACTGGTGGGTCAGAGTCCTAGTAGGATAAAGAAAGTAAAGGTAGTTTTGATTAGGAATCCTTATGAGAAAAGGGAATAGTTTTGACTAGGAATCCTTATGGGAAAAGAGAATAGTTTCAACTATAGGAAATTCTTGTAGGATAAGGAATTTGATTTCTATACTATTATAAATAGAAGGGTAGAGTGTGCATAAGGAAAAAAAGTTGAAAGTTGAGAGATCATTGAGATTGTAGAGAGCATTGGGAGTTAAAAGTTGAGATCAAGATCATTATTGTGAGACTTGTAAACAAAAGAGAGAGCTGAGAAGCGTGTTTGAGTAATAAAAGTATCATCCTCTTTGTGCCCGTGGACGTAGGTCGGATCCAAATCCGCCGAACCACGTTAAATCTCTTTGTCGATTGGTGTATTTATCTGTCTTTTGCTAAATTTGCTTTTGGTCCCCCATAACCAAACAAATTCACTATTGAAGGAGGATTATCTCGGAGGTAAAATTCCTATATTACCTTGAGACCAAAATCCGCCGTCAACAGTTGGCGCCGTCTGTGGGGACTCAACAAAAAGCAAATCGCGTAGTAAGACAATTGGCGGAAGGCGGAAACCACCAGTCGTCAGGGAACTCGGCTGCGGATTGGATGGAGAAGATCGAGGAGAACCTGAGGAAGGAAAGGGAGGAAAACCAAATTCTACTAAAAACCATCGTAGACCGGTTAGAAAAGGTAGAAGGAGTCCACAACGGAAAATTCGAGTTCGGGACTAGCCGACGAAGGAACGAAACAGCAGAGGGAAAAAGAATTGCCGATACAAGTGAGGACGACAGACCCCGGAGGAGGGGTCCCTACAGGGTAAGATCTGTGGTGGTGCAGAAAGATTCCCAGACCGAGGACACATGGGAGGAAGAGGATGACCAATCGTCACCAGACCCCTCCTATGATGGCCCTCGCAACACCCGGCGAAGGGAGAAAGAATATGACAAAGAGGTACGAGAAGATACCGACCACGAGAAGCACCACCCCCAGGATAATAGAAAGAAAGGAGACCGCAGGAGGCGGCATGGAACCAAGGACAGCAGCATGAAATCTTGGTTACGGCAGGAGCTGGTCAAATGGGGAGAATACCCCAATACAAACAGAGGGGATGTCCAGGACGGCAAAGACGAGTCCCCCCTCACAGAAGAAATAAAGTCAGTGAAATTCCCAAAAAGATTCAGCATGCCGACCATGACACCATACAAGGGCCATACCGATCCCAAAACCCACATTGAAGGTTTCGTCCTACTAATGGAGGTACAAGGGGTAACAGGGGACGCCATTTGCAAAGTGTTCCCCTTAAATCTAGCCGGACCGGCCATTCTATGGTATAGAAGCCTAGCCCCAAGAAGCATCAGCAGCTTCGCACAACTCAGAAAGTCATTCATACGACACTTCAAGGGGGCTTGTATCCCCAGAAAGACAATTGGAGAACTAAGGCTTATAAAACAAGGAGACAATGAACCATTGAAAATATTCATTGAAAGATACCACAATATGGTACTCGAAGTTGGAGGGTACGAATCCCCCGAGGCCCTAGAAAGCTTGAAAGGAGCCTTGAAAGTCGGGAGGCTATGGACCCACCTAAGGATCCAAGACAACCCGGACTACGCCACCGCCCTGGAGGTCGCCCGAAAATTCGTTTTATTAGAGAACGAGGAGAAATTATCCCGGAAAGGGAACACCATCAGAGAAAGAACCATAAGGGAGGGCGCCCCCCGCCGTATAGAAAGAGAATCCAGAAGACCACCCCCGAAGCACAAGGAGTTCAAACCACTGCACCGAGACAACCAAGAGAGAAGAGCGCCGACCCAAGTAAACCATGTGGTCGGGGAAGATGCATACATTCCCCTAAAGAAACCACTGGGACAAATTGTCATGGAGATCCAGGGGAAAGGCCTCTTAGTAGAACCCGACCAAAGGAGATTCCCCCCGGACAAAAGGAACCAAAAGGCTTATTGCGTACACCACAACTCCAGAGGACACGCAACAGACGGATGTAAAGATCTGCGAGAACAGATGGAAGATCTAGCACGAAACGGGTATCTGAACAAATACATTGACCACGAGGTCATGACGGCCAGACAAAGAGCACGTGGACGCCAAATCAACTGAAAAAAGGGCAGTTTGTCCTCAAACATGAATAAAAACTTTCTCTTCTCAAAAATGTTCTCGTCCACTTTCTTAAAACATAAATAGAAAGACTTACTCAAAAAAAAAAAAAAAAACGGGGACAAACTCAGCGCCTAATACAAAAAGAAACGACCAAGCACTAAGACCTGATCGGCTCGGGGATGGACTTTGTTCCGCCAAGGCCACTCAGTTATTCGGCTCGGGGTCGGGTTACGTCCCACCGAGTCATGCTCATTGGTCTGGGGACGGGACATTCCCCCAGAGCCAAGTACCTCTTTCAGCTCAGGGTCGGGTTACGTCCCACCGAGTCATGCTCATTGGTCTGGGGACGGGACATTCCCCCAGAGCCAAGTACCTCTTTCAGCTCGGGGTCGGGTTACGTCCCACCGAGCCATGCTCATTGGTCTGGGGACGGGACATTCCCCCAGAGCCAAGTACCTCTTTCAGCTCGGGGTCGGGTTACGTCCCACCGAGCCATGCTCATTGGTCTGGGGACGGGACATTCCCCCAGATCCAAGTACCTCTTTCAGCTCGGGGTTGGGTTACGTCCCACCGAGCCATGCTCATTGGTCTGGGGACGGGACATTCCCCCAGAGCCAAGTACCTCTTTCAGCTCGGGGTCGGGTTACATCCCACCGAGTCATGCTTATTGGTCTGGGGACGAAACATTCTCCCAGAGCCAAGTATCTCTCTTAGCTCGGGGTCCTCAGGGGCATTCTCGATGCATAGGATCCGTGAGAAGCATAGCACAAGGAATGATGATACCCCCGTGGCGATTGCTTACTCCAATGTTACCGAACATAAGGAGGAATATGCCCTTAATATGTCGAACACTCTTTTGATCCTCACCTACCCGATGTAATGGATTCGTGGGAAAGCATAGCGCGAGGGGTGATGACACCCCCGTGACGATTGCTAGCTCCAGTGATGCCGGAACTAAGGAGGAATCTACCCTTAGTAGTCCGGACACTCTTTGATCCATTCATCATCCGGATCCGCGAGAGACACAGCACGGGGATGCGTTGTGCCCCTGTGGCGTGTGCCTACTCCAGCGTGGTAAGGAGGAGCCCTCATACAATACACAGGCTCCCCAGTGAACCGACGTGTAGAGGATGTGCCCTTACCATTTAAACGCTCTACTGATCCAAATCCTGGTTCGCCGGGACACTGAATTGAAAGATTCAGAATTGTGTTTTGGAAACCGCGGACAGGACGCTGTTTTAAGGAATCTGTGCTGTTGTTTATGCTTGTGAAAACGTTTTTCTTTGGGACAAGTGCTAAGTCACCCCCACCTTTTGATTTTATCTTCGAAAGTTTTATTTTTATTAGTTTTGCTTTGGGACAAGTGCTAAGTCACCCCCACCTTTTGATTTTATCTTCGAAAGTTTTGTTTTTATTTTTTCATCGGTCTGAAAAAGGGACGCCCAAGTCAGATTTGATAGGGTTTTAAAGATGGATACACTTCTCATCTGAAAAAATCTCAAGGATTAACCAGTGCTCGGGGCTGGATTTGTTCCGCCGAGGCCACTTGGTTAATCGGCTCGAGGCTGGATTCGTTCCGCCGAGACCACTTGTTTCTTTCCGGCTCGGGTCTGCTCTTGTACCCGCCGAGATCGATGTTGTTTCAGCTCGGGGTCGGGTTACGTCCCACCGAGTCGGCTTCTTCGGACTGGGGACGTAATATTCCCCCAGGTCCAAGTGCCTTTCTCAGCTCGGGGTCGGGGTACGTCCCACCGAGTCAGCCCTTCGGAATGGGGACGTAACATTCCCCCAGGTCCAAGTACATTTCTCAGCTCGGGGTCGGGGTACGTCCCACCGAGTCAGCCCTTCGGTCTGGGGACGTAACATTCCCCCAGGGCCAAGTGCCTTTCTCAGCTCGGGGTCGGGGTACGTCCCACCGAGTCAGCCCTTCGGACTGGGGACGTAACATTCCCCCAGGTTCAAATACCTTTCTCAGCTCGGGGTCGGGCTACGTCCCACTGAGTCAGCCCTTCGGACTGGGGACGTAACATTCCCCCAGGTCCAAGTGCCTTTCTCAGCTCGGGGTCGGGGTACGTCCCACCGAGTCAGCCCTTCGGTCTGGGGACATAACATTCCCCCAGGTCCAAATACCTTTCTCAGCTCGGGGTCGGGGTACCCCACCGAGTCAGCCCTTCGGACTGGGGACGTAACATTCCCCCAGGTCCAAGTGTCTTTCTCAGCTCGGGGTCGGGGTACGTCCCACCGAGTCAGCCCTTCGGTCTGGGGACGTAACATTCCCCCAGGTCCAAGTGCCTTTCTCAGCTCGGGGTCGGGGTACATCCCACCGAGTCAGCCCTTCGGACTGGGGACGTAACATTCCCCCAGGTCCAAGTGCCTTTCTCAGCTCGGGGTCGGGGTACGTCCCACCGAGTCAGCCCTTCGGTCTGGGGACGTAACATTCCCCCAGGTCCAAGTGCCTTTCTCAGCTCGGGGTCGGGGTACGTCCCACCGAGTCGGCTTCTTCGGACTGGGGACGTAACATTCCCCCAGGTCCAAGTGCCTTTTTTCATTCGGGGTCGGGTTACGTCCCACCGAGTCACCCTTTCGAACTGGGGACATAACATTCCCCCAGGTCCAAGTGCCTTTCTCAGCTCGAGGTCGAGGTACGTCCCACCGAGTCAGCCCTTCGGTCTGGGGACGTAACATTCCCCCAGGTCCAAGTGCCTTTTTTCATTCGGGGTCGGGTTACGTTCCACCGAATCAGCCCTTCGGACTAGAGACGTAACATTCCCCCAGGCCCGAGCATCTCTCACAGCTCGAGACAGGATCACATGCCACCGAGCACATCATCGTTAGCTCATAGGCAAAATTTTCTCCTCACAATCGAGATTGGATCAGTCAGGGGCCAGGACCTCCAAATCTCTGGTACAGATATTACAAAGGAGGAGTCATTTTTACTTTGGACAACAAGAGGAACTTCATCTCCTGATGGAACGACCCAAGTAAGCAATTTACTTTGACGTGGAGAATCGTTCTGAATAGGGTCAGCATCTCCAATAACCGAGGATATAAAGATATAAACAGAAGACTTAGTTGATGGCGAATGCAATTTCTCTGCGGTTCCTGGAGTGACCACCGACGGATTCATCGGCACACCATCTTTTTTATAGTTCCCGGCATCAACTCGCAAACTCGTTGTTACCGAGAACTATGGGACAGATGTTGATGGTGTTTTCAGGACCTATGTTATTTAAAGAGTACGGCAGGGGTAAAAAGGGTAATTCCCTTCTTGGGCGAGATCATTAAAGCCGACCCGGCCACTAAACAGTAAGAGACCGAGCACTTGATGATAGGTGACCGACCACTTGAGATCGGATAACCGGGCATTATCAGATCGACAACAACATTCTCAGCTCAAAGGACCATCATGACCGACCTCATGAAGACCGAGCACATGGTGAGGCGTGCTCAGGAAGATAATGCATCTTATTTTCTCGGATAAGATGATAAGTTATCCTACCTTCATGGGGTAAACTGGTGGGTCAGAGTCCTAGTAGGATAAAGAAAGTAAAGGTAGTTTTGATTAGGAATCCTTATGAGAAAAGGGAATAGTTTTGACTAGGAATCCTTATGGGAAAAGAGAATAGTTTCAACTAGGAAATTCTTGTAGGATAAGGAATTTGATTTCTATACTATTATAAATAGAAGGGTAGAGTGTGCATAAGGAAAAAAAGTTGAAAGTTGAGAGATCATTGAGATTGTTGAGAGCATTGGGAGTTAAAAGTTGAGATCAAGATCATTATTGTGAGACTTGTAAACAAAAGAGAGAGCTGAGAAGCGTGTTTGAGTAATAAAAGTATCATCCTCTTTGTGCCCGTGGACGTAGGTCGGATCCAAATCCGCCGAACCACGTTAAATCTCTTTTTCGATTGGTGTATTTATCTGTCTTTTGCTAAATTTGCTTTTGGTCCCCCATAACCAAACAAATTCACTATTGAAGGAGGATTATCTCGGAGGTAAAATTCCTATATTACCTTGAGACCAAAATCCGCCGTCAACAAAATGCTTGGAATTGAATATTTGGAATATCATATTTGATTTGATTGAAGTTTTAAGCTATGCCAAATATTATATATTGAGATTGTGATTGTGGATGGAGTTGGGGGATTGAAGTAGTGTGGGAGTATATGATTGAATTTGTTGAAGTGGTCTTATTTCGAACCTTAAATTTTTAATTCCCAATTAACTCCTCTAGGGTTTTTTAGCCATAGATTAGGGGAATTTCAACTTCGATAGGTTGTATAAGGCCCAACCCAAAGTCGATTGTGTTGGGGGTATTTGCGGTTTAATCGGGTGGCGTAAAGGAAGGCGAAAAATTTAAATTTTCTGATTTTGTTGATTTTTCTTGGGTAATTAAAATAAATAAATTAATTCTAATCACCCAAATCAGAAAAATCAGATTTTGCAACAAGCTGCATTTTCCTTAAGTAGGCTGTTGAAAGCCCCAAATTACCGAGAACTACACCAGTGGGCAAAGTTTTACATTTTGATCATTTTAGTTCTAATTTATCAAAAATAAAGTTAGGTGATTCCAAATCACTACCAAAATTATTTGTACATCTAATATACATCAAAATACATCCAATAAATGAAAAGTTCTAATTTTGATTTAGGCACAAACCCTAATTTTGTCAATTACTCAAATTAACCAAAATTAATTCAATTCCAAACTTTAATCCAATCTCACCAACACCAATTTAAAATAACTCAAGAATATTTATAGGTAATTATTGAGTGGCACAATTCTAGAAAGGCAGCAAGTCATCTAATGACCATTATAACCCTTAATTACACTAATTAAGCTTACTTTAATTTATTACGCATACATATATTCAATTTCAAGCATCCAAGCATATCAACATAAATTGAAGAGAGTGAAAAAAAAAATAAAAACACATCATATGTTGATCACTAGAATAATAGAAACAAATTTCTATTTGAAGAAAAAATCAAAATGCCTTGAATTTCCAAACATTTCCTTACAATTTTGCTATACCACATTTTTCTCTCAAAACTCTTTTTTTTTTTTTTGAATGTTCTTGGAGACTTATCTTAATGAAGCAAAATGAAACAATTTCACTTATATACTTAGGTCACAATGATAAAAAAATATGGGGGGGGGGGGGAAAGAAAGACAACCAATTTGATAACAATTACCTTTATTAAAGTTAATAGCCATGTGTAACCAATTACAAAAAACCATTAATCATGCTAATAATGACTTTCATATTTGTATTTTAATTACTTAAAATATTTAATAATTAAATAATTAAATAATTAATTAATATAAATATGTATTTTTTATTTCTATTAAATAATAAAATACATAAATTAATGACATATGTCAAAAATCATATTTTGACAAGTAATTAATAGAATTATGTATTAAAAGAAAAATATATATTAATTATGAAATGACCAAAATACCTCTATGCATGTATTTATTTGTTTAACCGTGAAACGATTTATGAATAATCAATATTATTTATAATTGTTGCTCTAATGCTCTATGAGTATATTTCATTATGTGAGACTCTCTAAGTTCAGGTATATCCATCAAGAAATCCAATTTCGTGTCCATAATTCACCCACTCGTAAATTGTGATGACCACAGATAAACTCACCAAACTATGCAGATTGAGTTCATTGCATACTATAATCCCTCTGTCACAGGTATCCGAATTAAATTAGATATATATATATATATATATATATATAACCATCAAATCTTCTGATGTATAGTCATGTCAACATATAAATTAGAGATCTCTAAATAATACTTAGAACTCGCTTCTACAAGTGTACCAAAGGCCTATGGATTTAACAGATCGCTAATCTCGAATGGGATACATATGCTCTGTACACAGAACTGACATATTCTATCTTAACACACGTAGGATATCCTAAGAATCAGTCCACTCCCAATGAACAGGCAGAGGTCTGACCTAAGTAGGTCGATGATGTGACAACCATCAAAGTTTGAAAATGCTTTAAGTGTACCATATATTAAGAATCTTCTGTGAGTCATTCAGTGTTTATCCATTACAAGCACTTACATGCCTACGCGAATCTCCAAGACTCATGGTTCATTGAGTAATAACCATTGAAATCCAAGAATCCAATATACGACATGTGTCAGTCTCTGCGGGTTTACTTACTAACTAAGTAATGTAAACCTTGACTAGGAATAATTTAAAAATGATATTGTTATAATACAATTCAATATCAGTTTCGAGGTATTTTAACTGTATGACAACTAATCATCCTAAGGTATGTTACGTCTTTACCATATATACAATGAGAATATATTGATGAAACTATTTATTTTATTCATAATAAAATATTTACGTGTGTATTTACAAGGGAATACAATAAAAATTTATACGCCGAGCACTAACCCTAACAAATTCTCTCACTTGCTCTAGTGCCAATATAGATTGTATCTCATACCCATCAACTCCACATGTTTATCAAATAACTTGGGAAGAATAGCCTTGGTAAGTGGGTCTGCTTTATTATCTGCACTCGGTACCTTGCACACGATAATATCCCATCGTGACATAATCTTTCGAAAGATGTGATACTTCAGTTATACATGATTTGATTTCTGATGTGCCCTAGGTTCTTTGGCTTGCGCAATGACTCCATTATTATCACGGTACAATGGTATCGAATTCTCGATGCTTGGGACAACTCCCAACTCCGTGATAAAGTTCATAGCCCACACAGTTTCTTTTGCTGCTTCAGAAGCTGCATTATATTCTGCCTTTATGGTGGAATCAACTGTCGATCCATGTTCGAAACTTTTTCAACTAACTACACCTCCGTTAAGGGTAAACAAGAATCTTGATGTACACTTTCTATCACCAGGATTCGATTGGAAATTTGAATTCGTAAACCTATTAACTTGTAGGTAATCTCCTCCATAGATAAAAAAAAAATGTATCCCTATTACCTTTAAGATACTTTAGGATATGTTTTAAGGCCATCCAATGGTCATTATCTAGATTGGATTGATATTTGCTGGTTACACTAACCACGAAGCTAATATCAGGCCTAGTACATAACATGACATACATGAAACTACCCAAACATGAAGCATAAGGTTGATTAGATATTCTCATCTTTGCATCTTCAGTTTAAAGATACGTCTTCTTTGAAAGATGAATGCCATGTCTGAACGATACATTCGCTATCTTACATTTACAAAAGTTGTACCGTTCTAAGATCTTATCTATGTACATTGATTGAGATAAACTAATCATCTTCCTTTCTCTATCTCTATAAGTTTTATGCCTAAGACATAGGAAGGTTCTTCTAGGTCATTCATAGAGAAGGTTTTATAAAGGTAAGCTTTCACACCCTGAATCATCCCGATATCATTCCTAATGGTCAAGTCATCAACATATAGTACTAAAAATACTACCATAGTCCCACTGACCTTTTTATACACACATGATTCTTCCGAATTCTTGAAAATCAGACAATCTAATTATCTCATCGGATCGAAGATTCCAGCTTCGTGAAGCTTGTTTAAGTCCATAAATGGACTTTTTAAGCTTACATACCATGCTCGAGTTTTCATTGGAAATAAAACCCTCCGACTATTCCATATAGATTTCTTCGTCAAGAAATCCATATAGAAAAGTCATTTTGACATCTATTTATCAAATCTCGTAATCACGGTAAACAGCATAAGACAATAAAATCATAATATACTTTAGCATCACAATTGGTGAAAAATTTTCATCGTAGTCGACACCAGATCGCTGCGTGTAATATTTAGCTACCAGTCGGGCCTTAAAGGTTTCAACCTTTCCATCAGGCTCTTGCTTTCTTTGGTAAAATCATTTACAACCGAAAGGAACAATTCCTTCAGGAAGCATAACCAAGTTCCAAACTTGAATCTGATGCATGGAGTCTAACTCTGATTTCATGGCTTATTGCCACTTCACAGAGTCGATGTCTAACATTACATTTCTATAGGTTTAAGGATCAGTCTCTTCAACTAAGAGAACATCAAGACTTCTTTCTTATATCAAATACAGGCGCTTAGGAGGTCTAGATTCCCTATTTGACCTAAGGAGTGTGTATGATGAATGTTCTTCATCTATTTGAACCTCTTGTTCCTCTTATGGTTCATCAGTTATAAGTTGTACTTCATCAAGTTCAACCTGTCTATGATTACCACATACAGACAAATATTCTATTTTTATAAATTTGGCAAAACGAGCCATGAACACATTTCAATGCTCAGTATCATAGAATAAATATCTTTTTTTATTCAAAGGATATCAGACAAACATAAACTTTTGCCATCGAGGCTAAAACTTATTCTGTTGTGCCATTCTGAAGTATGCAGGACAACCCCAAATCTTAACATAATTAAGGTTTGGTTTCCTACCAATCCATATCTCATACGGAGTCGTATGAACAAATTTAGAAGGAATCTTGTTTAAAATATGAGTGGTAGTTAAAAGAGCATATCCCCAGAAGTAATATAGCAGGTCTGTAAAGCTCAACATAGATCATAAGTAATATCCTCATTGTATTGTGGAGTACCCAGAGGAGTCTATTGAGCAAGAATCTCATTCTCCTTTAAATAATCAGAAATCACCACTCATATATTCACCGCCTCGATATGATCGAAGACATTTAATATATTGTCCAGTTTATTTTTCTACTTCATTTCAGAATTCTTTAAACTTTTCAAAGGTTTCTGATTTTTGTTTCATCAAGTAAATATAACCATATCGTGGTACATCATTGGTAAAGCTAACAAAGTATGAAAAATCATTATGAGTAGTCTGACTCATGGGACCACATAAATCAGAATGTATAAGTTCCAATAAGTCAGTGGCTCGATGTCCTACACTGGAAAATGGGGCTTTAGTCATTTTACCATGAATGCAAGATTCACAAGTTGGATAAGGCTCAATTGTTAGATTCTCAATCAAACCATTTCTAACCAACTAAGTTAGGCGTCTCACGCTTATATGACCTAACCTCATGTAATATCCCGAATATTTTTCGAAACGGTTCTAAAAGATTTCCGAATTGAAGTTTAGATTGGAACTTAATGACATTCAGAAATAGGATTTTATGCGTTGGAAAATAAGTTGGAATATTTTTAAGTGAAGTTTCGTTGCGTTGGAAAACGTGTGATTTTGAGAACCAGTTATGCGATTTCTATTTATATCATTATACACATAAAAGTTTCTTGTTTCGGCTATAAAACTAGCAAATGAACTCCGATCGAACTGATTGTTAAACCATCAAACTCATTTTTCTGAGACGAACAAATTTTGTGTTGAATACTTTTCGAAATTTGCATCAGAAAGGCTTCAAAAATGTGAATTTTCGGGGAAGCCTCATGATAGGGGACTGATTTCAAATTCGCGGGGTCAGATTGTAATTTTTGGATACTTTCTTATAAATACCTTGAAGTTTCCCTTAATTGCCAAAATCGTATAAGCTTTCCAAATCTCTTAGTCTACCCCATTTCCCTAAAGAAAATGGCGTTCTGGATTGTGGATTGCCAGCCGGCCACCACCGGTTTGCCGACGGCCTAAGGGGGTGCGTCCAGCCACCTTCTGTTTGAAGGTGGCCAGCGGCGGCACCGAATCGGCGCCGACAGCGAGAAAGAGAGAGGAATAGACGTGCACATGGGTTTGTCAATCTCGACTCCTCGCTTCATTTCACGACCCGAGCCACCCGCCAAATCGAAGCTCTTGGAGAGTACTACAAGTTGGCGATGATGGATTTCCTATTTCGTGCACGGTTACACGTGATACAAGGAAAGAAGATTTAGTGAATAATGAACCACGAATGAACTGTAACTCTGATAGGAATTTCGTCAAATCTAGTGCGTTCGTGGGATCGTTTGGAGTCTGTATATGTCCTCGAAATCTCGGTAAGACTTCTCACTAAAAAGTCGCTAATTTTAAGTTTTCCGTTAAATGTTCGAATATTTCCAGCAGCTTCGTAGAGTAGTGTATTAATATAAATTGAATTGTTTGGGTTTTCCGGTAAAAATGGGTTTTCCGTGTATTACTGTGTTTTTTATTATAAAGATAAATATGAGTCATATATGATGATATAATAGTGTTTGGATAAATCAGAGTAGGTTCGGAGGGTTCAAGACTCTTCCGTAGCATTTGCGGAAACTTTTTCGGATGATTTTCTAAAAAATACGAAAATCGACGATTTATGTTTACTAGTGGCTTGAATTTGTGTCAAATGACGTTTTAAGATTATTGGAACTGAAACATTGAAATCAGATGTGTTTTGGTTGTCCCGGAAATTCCAGAATTTTGTCAAAGTAAAGTCAAGAATTTTATTAAGTTACGATTCTGATGAAATTTCGGCATTTGTTTTGGCACATTTGATTAGGACCTGGAGTGCTCGCGAAGCCAAGTAAGTAAGCAATGCAAAGAGAACTTGAATTAAAGGTGGCAAAAAATCTCGGGCCCGGTCCAGCCCGGGCTAAGCTTCAAAATGAGGGACTCGGCTAGGGCCCGGGCCCGAGCCGAGCTCAACCAAAAAAGCCCGGGCCGCTTGGCTTAAAATAAATAATTATATATTTATATTTATAAAAAATATATATTTATATAATAAATTTTATATATTTATATATTATATTAAAAAAATCAGGCTCGAGCCCGAGCCCGAGCCGGGTCGACAAGGTGACAGCCCGGGCTGGGCTTTTCCCGGGCCCGGGCCTAAATTCAAATTGCCGGGCTCAGACAGGGCTTATCAAAGCCCGGCCCAAGTGTAGGCACTGCATTTTTACACATAAGTCCCTATGATGAGTCTCATTTTGGAGACACTACCTTTTAAGTCACGGAGGTCACGGGAAACGGACATCGGAAGGGGAAATTCAGAATAAACAAGGTTCACTGTTTTCGTTAGTGCTTCGTTCGTGTTTACGTTCGAACGTCAAACAGATTGCGGGCGTTCGTGCCGCGTTCGAGGAAGCGTTCGAACGGTGTCGGTAATTCTAGTTTTGCTGCTAGCCTCACATCCAGCCCAAACTTAAACTAAAATCATGCCTAATTTAAATAATTTGAATATATTATATACTAAAACTAAAAAGAAGATATACCTAATTAAAATCTATCCTAACCAATTAAAGCCAATCATATATTTGACTTCCTAATCTAATAAGATAATTACCAATCTAAAATATTGTATTCCTAAACCAAACCAAATCAAATCCTTGCTCTCCTTGTCCAATACCAAATCAAATCCCTCTTTAATTAGCCAATCTCTTTCCTTGTCAAGCCCAACCCTTTGCCTATAAAAAGAACCCTTCACCAACCTTCTCAACCCTCGTCCCTAGCTCATACACAACACACAGAAAAATTACAGGAAGAACACACCCAAAAACAGTAAGTAAAAGATAAAGAGGAAACGGCAGCGAAACCACAAGGAAACAGTAGCAAAAGACGGAGAACGACGACTCAAAACAGTAAGACAACGAACGAGAATAGTGAACCAGTGAACCGGGAGAGTTGCGGAGCATCCACCCTTCCGACGATCGTGTACTGTACATCCGAGAGGTGATTTAAAAGGTTAGACCTGAGGGCACTTTTTCATTGGTTTATATTCGTTTTTTTATCATTGAATTCTATTCGCATGAGAGTCGTTTATGGATGCATGTTGTGGCTTGAATGAAATGGAAGAGTGTCGTCTCTTGTGGTATATAGGATGGAAACCCAGACGTAAATTCCGTAGCCGAATCCGAATGGACGGTAGTGCGGTCTGTTCTTGGGATACAACTCCACGTACCACTTGAGTAAACGGCACCTTCTCTTGTTTTGTGTTGCTTTCATTTATTTATTTTTCGTCACCTAAATTCTGCATGTTGCTTATTTATGCATGGTTCAATCGAGCGCATGGGCTTAGAAAGTGGAATGAAAGATCCCCTATGGGGAGGGGTTAAAGCCCTTTACCACGATGCTTTGCCGCGCCGGTTGATGTGTGTTCGGTTGGATGCAAGACACGTTCAATCGGACATACTTAGTTGAAAATGATTGTCTTTATGTTTGTATGCATGATGTGATGTGACGCGCATGGGCTTAGTATGTTGGTCTAAAGGTCCTCTCTTTGAGAGATCAAGAGCCCCCAAAAGGACACATTTACGGCAGTACTTCGCCGCGCCCCTTTATTTTGTTGTTTATGTATTGCGTCCCATTTCATGCATCAGGTCTGTTCCCGTTCGAACGCGTTTACGAACGCAACTCGAACGCGCATGCATTTTGCCTTATCATGCATCAGGTCTCATTTCCGTTCGAACGCGTTCACGAACGCCATATGATCGTGAGCATTCTGTTTCATTTCCGTTCGAACGCGTTATCAAACGCCATACGAACGTGAGCATTCTGTTTCATTTCCGTTCGAACGCGTTATCAAACGCCATACGAACGCGAACCTTCTGTTTACCATTCGAACGCGTTTACGAACGCTACACGAACGCGCACACACTGAACTGAGTCTGTCTTATCATATTCATGCATAATTGCCTCTTGGTTGATCTTTCTTGTGTTATATAACCAACCGTATTATTTGTATTCCTGCATTTATCCATTCTATGTGTTCTTGGGATTGTATTCAAGCATGATTAGGCTGTTAGCATGTTATTTGGTTAATAGGTTCATGAGATAGTACTCAAGCATGATAGGTTGTTCTTAGTTTTCCATATCATAGGATTGAAATATGTTCATGAGATTGCCATGTGACGTTGCATGTTGTGATGAACTTGTTGATGTATGCATATGAATTTAGAAGCATGATATTTTTGGAAATAAATGTTATTTAAGCCTGGTTAAATTATTACATAAATCCTTTTATTACAAGTGACATAAGTAAGGGACCATTCCGAACCCAACGGTTTGAGGTCTTCCCTTGCGAGGGGTGAGTGCGGCCTTAAATCTCATTTTCCCGGTTCACACCGGGTGGCGACTCCATTACTCTCCGGTTTAGTCCCCCGTGGCTACTCCGTACTCCCAACTAGGCCGCGAGCCTAGGACAGAACAGCGTCGCCCAGGTCCTATGTTCCCACAGTCTGGCGACTCCACTGGGGATAGAGAATTGGCCCCGAAATATTGACTTGTGATGTTTGGATTTATGTTT
The DNA here is from genome assembly GCA_019454045.1 of Zanthoxylum bungeanum. Lineage (NCBI taxonomy): Eukaryota > Viridiplantae > Streptophyta > Magnoliopsida > Sapindales > Rutaceae > Zanthoxylum > Zanthoxylum bungeanum. Next base: position 139,459 of record SKCR01033181.1, read on the forward strand.
TAATTGACCGTGTCTATAGTGGATAAAGTGAGGGTTTAATCAAAGGCATTTTTAGGTTAGGTAATGGTTTGGTGTCTTCCTTCATTCACTACCTTTCTAGAAGGAAAAGCTGTGAAGGCACCTAGATAGCCATCTACTCGTAGCCTATTGTGATAGACTAATTTGGATGACTCGTTGTTTATTCCTGACAACAAGCGATAAGAGCCTAAGAGGCTTGGGTATTTAAGTGAGCCTCACTCCACCTTCCCTCTGGGGGATCTACAACGGGAAATCCATTTGACAGTCCGTCACACACCATAGCTCATTGGCACGTACCTTAGTGTATAAAAAAGGGTGCGCTCACTTGGTTGCTCGAACCCTTGAATGGGGAGACCTAGTTGTGGGCCATCCTTCGCCGGTGAGAGCCTTTGTCTATACTTTTACTAACCCACCTATAGACCGGGTTGGCTAAAGTAACAATTATTTCCTTGAATATGTGCTTGTGGACCATCCTCATTTAGATGCAGTTGGACTATTGTCAGAAATGCGGGCTTGCTGGGCCATTTAAACTGGGGCAAGTTCACACCTTATGACTATTAGGCCAAAAGCTTCTGAAATGTTGATGGGCCACTTTGTAAAAATTATTATGTCATGTTTGCATCATCTTTCTTTTATGCTTGTGTTTGGGAACATCGTTGTTTGGATCCATTTGGACCATTTATCATGGGATATGGGCTTGTTGGGCCATTTAAACTGGGACAAGAACACATCTTATGACGATTGGGCCAAAAGGCTTCTAAATAACAATGGGCCATTTTATGATTGTGTTCGGAATATTATCATTTGGATTTAGTTGGGCTCTTTGCCATAAGACATGAACTCGTTGGGCCATTTAAACTGGGACGGGTTCACTCTTATGACAGTTGTCCCAAAAGCTTCTAAAATGATAATAGGCCGATTTGTTTGAGAATTTTATATATGTTATTTAATATTATGCATATACTCATGCATACATATACCTTGTTGACATCCTCTGTGTCTTAAAAAAGACACCATAGATACCGTTTGGGTTAGAGAAGGAACCAGACTCACTAAAAGAACAAGTATGAGTGAATCCGATAATGAGGTGTCCCGTATGGATCAGTTAGAGAACGGTCTCGCCAAGATCACTGAACAGTTGCAAGCTTTGACTACTGCTATGGCTGGTATAGCTGGGTCTCGTACTGGGGTTAATTCTGGGGATATGAGGCAAGAAGAATCTCCGAACATATTGGGGGATGATACCCCCGCTTTTGATGATATGGCAGAGTATGCAGCAGGCAGAGTGGTTGGGTCTCAGGTAGAATTTCAGAAGCTTCGGGATCAGGTTGAAACAGTTACCCGTAAAATGAGGGGTAAGAACGAGGATTTGCTAGATTATGAGGCAATGACCTTCGGAGAACAGCTGCCAGCTCAGTTTAAAATGCCCGACATGGCCAAGTTTAATGGGAACGGAGACCCGAGGGTCCATCTGCAGCAATATGTCTCAGTCATGAGTTCAATGGGCCTATCACAGCGCCAGCCAAGTCCAAAAGATGTTTGGGATGTCACTCGAGGGGGCACCTGTGGTTTGGTATCATAGCCTTGAGAAGAAGGTTAAGGAAGATTGGAAGGAACTAGCTGATGCCTTTCTGAAGCAGTATGTTACGGACTTAGAGATTGACTTGTCACTCCGTGATTTGGAGAACACTAAGCAGAAGCCAGAGGAAAGTTTCAAAGAGTATGTGGATCGCTGGAGAAGCCAGCTTTTGAAAATGCAGACTCGGCCCTCAGAGAAGGACCAAATCAAAATGATCATCAAGGGCACCAAGCCCTCTATTTATAGTAAGCTGAGGAGGATGACTTCGATGATTTCTGATTTTCGACAGTTGAGGGAAACTGTCATGGATATTGAGGAAGAAGAGGCTGAAAATAGAAAGTTTTATGGCCATAATAGAAGAACTTTTTGGGGGGCCTTCTGAGACCAAGCCCGCTACTGCCGAGGTCGCTACCGTCAAGAACAGGCGATTCTCCAATCTTGGTAGGCCTTTGTCAAATGTATTTAAAAAGCTGAAAATGCAAGGACTCCTAAAACCTTTGGAACCTAGGCCATTTCCGAACCCTGTGCCACCATACCTCAACCTAAACCAGTATTGTCACTTCCATCAAGAAAAAGGCCATGACACCGACAACTGTACCCGCCTTAGGCATGAGGTCCAGAACCTCATTGACTCCCATAAAATACCCAATCCAGAAAAAGAACAACCCAACACACACATGAACCCTCAACCATAAAGCCACTCAACCACCCAGGTTTCTTGCATTAAGATAAGGGATAACAGTGAAGAACCATAGGCCAAAGAAGAAAGCAATACTCCGATTAATGAAGTTATTCCTCCTAGTTTATTTGATCCTGCATATTTAAAAAAAAAAAGACATTGATTTTGTCTATTTGTTCGAACCATTTTCTTAAATGATAATAAAGACGTCCATTTCGCTGAATCTCTTCCGCAATATGAGTACATTTGAGAAAAGCATTCAACCGAGGTACTATGAAATTCAGTGATGTTTAGAACACGGGGAATCCTCGAATAAGCAAGCAGGGGGCAGTGAGAGTATCAGACTTGGAAGGGAATTAGTTCACCAAGCCGATCAGCGTAGACAGATTAAAGTGGTGGCTTGCCTGAGGAAAGGAAGACTGAGCAGTCACCAAGAGAATTGGCAGAAGACCTAACCCGACGGGATAGAAACATTCATGCATGCATACACATAACACATTTTGCATCCTTTTGTGTTTGTTTTGTTTTGTGTTCACAGGTTTTGAAGAAGAAAAGAGAAAGCGGCAAAGAACAAGCTAATCAGAAATGGTAAAAAGCACAGTATCGGATTCAGGTAATGATTCCAGGGTTGAGGCCCATTTGAGTTTGAGTTTCGGGGATGACACTCTGGGGGCGAGGCCTACATTGGTTCAGCATCGGTTTCTGCCGGGTATGGCACTCTGGGGGCGAGGCCCACATTAGCATCAACATCAGTCTTGTCGGATATGAAATCTGGAGGGCGAGGCCCACGTCATTATCAGTAGCTTGGGGATGAGTCCCAGGGTTGAGGCCCATATCAGTATCAGTCTGGGGGCGAGGCCCATATCAGTATCAGTCTGAGGGCGAGGCCCATATCAGTATCGGTCTGGGGGCGAGGCCCATATCAGTATCAGTTTAGGGCGAGGCCCACATCAGTATCAGATCGGGGATAAAGCCCACATACAGCACAGTTCGGGAATACAGCCCAGGAGAATAAGGCTCTCTCTCAGCACGGTTCGGGAATACAGCCCAGGAGAATAAAGCTCTCTCTCAGTACATTCCGGGAATACAGCCCAGAGGAATAAAGCTCTATCTTAACATAGCTCGGGAACAAAGCCTATGGGAATAAAGCCCACTTTCAAAGCAATTCGGGAACAAGGCCCAGGGGAATAAAGCTCACATTCAACACAGTTCGGGAATAAAGCCCACAGTCAGCCCAGATCAAGGAATAAAGCCCACATTCGACACAGTTCGGGAATAAAGCCCACAGTCAGCTCAGATCAAGGAATAAAGCCTCATATCAACACAGTTCGGGAACAAAGCCCAGGGGAATAAAAGCCTCATGTCAATATAGTTTGAGAACAAAGCTCAAGGGGAAGAAAGCCTCATATCAGTATAGTTTGAGAACAAAGCTCAAGGGGAAGAAAGCCTCATGTCAGTACAGTTCGGGAATAAAGCTCGGGAGGAATAAAGCCTCATCTCAACACAGTTCGAGAATGAACAAGCCGGGAATGGCAATCCAAGAATGGAGCAGAGTTCAAGAATGAACAAGCCGGGAATGGCACTCCAAGAATGGAAGCACGGTTCGGGAATGGACCAACTTACAGTAACAGTTCGGGAATGGACACCTTACGGTAACGGTTCGGGAATGGACCACATCACAACACGTTTAGGAATGAACCAGGGGTCGCAGCACCTCACCACCAAATCAACTCAACTCAACACATGGTAAGTCAAGCTGCAGCTGGCGAGCCAGGTAAGTGAAAATGCATTGCATAAACTTTGATAGGATTGTCACTGTTGCACATTACACAAGTCCCATCAAAGTGGGGGCAACTGTAGGCACTGCATTTTTACACATAAGTCCCTATGATGAGTCTCATTTTGGAGACACTACCTTTTAAGTCACGGAGGTCACGGGAAACGGACATCGGAAGGGGAAATTCAGAATAAACAAGGTTCACTGTTTTCGTTAGTGCTTCGTTCGTGTTTACGTTCGAACGTCAAACAGATTGCGGGCGTTCGTGCCGCGTTCGAGGAAGCGTTCGAACGGTGTCGGTAATTCTGGTTTTGCTGCTAGCCTCACATCCAGCCCAATTAGCCCCCCAAAGCCCATAAAACACATCCCAAATTAAATAAATAAATATTAATTTAAACATTAAACATTAAATAAAATATTTAAACCATTTACCAATTAAATAAAGCATTTACCAAACTTAAACTAAAATCATGCCTAATTTAAATAATTTGAATATATTATATACTAAAACTAAAAAGAAGATATACCTAATTAAAATCTATCCTAACCAATTAAAGCCAATCATATATTTGACTTCCTAATCTAATAAGATAATTACCAATCTAAAATATTGTATTCCTAAACCAAACCAAATCAAATCCCTTGCTCTCCTTGTCCAACACCAAATCAAATCCCTCTTTAATTAGCCAAATCCCTTTCCTTGTCAAGACCAACCCTTTGCCTATAAAAAGAACCCTTCAGCAACCTTCTCAACCCTAATCCCTAGCTCATACACAACACACAGAAAAATTACAGGAAGAACACACCCAAAAACAGTAAGCAAAAGATAAAGAGGAAACGGCAGCGAAACCACAAGGAAACAGTAGCAAAAGACGGAGAACGACGACTCAAAACAGTAAGACAACGAACGAGAACAGTGAACCAGTGAACCGGGAGAGTTGCGGAGCATCCACCCTTCCGACGATCGTGTACTGTACATCCGAGAGGTGATTTAAAAGGTTAGACCTGAGGGCACTTTTTCATTGGTTTATATTCGTTTTTTTTTATCATTGAATTCTATTCGCATGAGAGTCGTTTATGGATGCATGTTGTGGCTTGAATGAAATGGAAGAGTGTCGTCTCTTGTGGTATATAGGATGGAAACCCAGACGTAAATTCCGTAGCCGAATCCGAATGGACGGTACTGCGGTCTGTACTTGGGATACAACTCCATGTACCACTTGAGTAAATGGCACCTTCTCTTGTTTTGTGTTGCTTTCATTTATTTATTTTTCGTCACCTAAATTCTGCATGTTGCTTATTTATGCATGGTTCAATCGAGCGCATGGGCTTAGAAAGTGGAATGAAAGATCCCCTATGGGGATGGGTTAAAGCCCTTTACCACGATGCTTTGCCGCGTCGGTTGATGTGTGTTCGGTTGGATGCAAGACACGTTCAATCAGACATACTTAATTGAATATGATTGTCTTTTTGTTTGTATGCATGATGTGATGTGACGCGCATGGGCTTAGTATGTTGGTCTAAAGGTCCTCTCTTTGAGAGATCAAGAGCCCCTAAAAGGCCACCTTTACGACAGTACTTCACCGCGCCCATTTATTTTGTTGTTTATGTATTGCGTCCCATTTCATGCATCAGGTCTGTTCCCGTTCGAACGCGTTTACGAACGCAACTCGAACGCGCATGCATTTTGCCTTATCATGCATCAAGTCTCATTTCCGTTCGAACGCGTTCACGAACGCCATACGAACGTGAGCATTCTGTTTCATTTCCGTTCGAACGCGTTATCAAACGCCACACGAACGTGAGCATTCTGTTTCATTTCCGTTCGAACGCGTTATCAAACGCCATACGAACGTGAACCTTCTGTTTACCGTTCGAACGTGTTTACGAACGCTACACGAACGCGCACACACTGAACTGAGTCTGTCTTATCATATTCATGCATAATTGCCTCTTGGTTGATCTTTCTTGTGTTATATAGCCAACCGTATTATTTGTATTCCTGCATTTATCCATTCTATGTGTTCTTGGGATTGTATTCAAGCATGATTAGGCTGTTAGCATGTTATTTGGTTAATAGGTTCATGAGATAGTACTCAAGCATGATAGGTTGTTCTTAGTTTTCCATATCATAGGATTGAAATATGTTCATGAGATTGCCATGTGACGTTGCATGTTCTGATGAACTTGTTGATGTGCATATGAATTTAGAAGCATGATATTTTTGGAAATAAATGTTATTTAAGCCTGGTTAAATTATTACATAAATCATTTTATTACAAGTGACATAAGTAAGGGACCATTCCGAACCCAACGGTTTGAGGTCTTCCCTTGCGAGGGGTGAGTGCGGCCTTAAATCTCATTTTCCCGGTTCACACCGGGTGGCGACTCCATTACTCTCCGGTTTAGTCCCCCGTGGCTACTCCGTACTCCCAACTAGGCCGCGAGCCTAGGACAGAACATCGTCGCCCAGGTCCTGTGTTCCCACACCAAGCCCGACCCATTTCCATCTTTAACTTGAATTGGTGATTTCATGTTTTAAACACACACACGCACATAGAGATAGATGATTAACATGTTAGGATAAAAAAAAAAGGACAGTTAAGAGGTGATTCTGAGTACAGGATACGAGATTACGTTAGCCAATGTTATCGACCGCCACAGGTATGAATTTTTATAAATTCTTTGATATGAAGTGAAATGCTTGATGAGCTTATTGTTTATGCGTATGTATGGATGTACGTAAGGGTATGAATCTGTAATGATATGAATGCATGTATGTAAAGGAATATGTCAATGTATAAGTATATGAACGTGTATTCGTGTATGCATATGATGTTAAGATCTGTATAGGTTGGATATAAGGAATTGGTAAATGGAGCAAATCATGATTTCTGAATTGGCATTAGCTTATGTAAGTGTATGCAACATGAGTAAGTTGTTCTTGACTTATACATATGAGTTAATTGTATAGAGGTTGAAATGGTTAAGTATGATAAGGAATGAGAGTAAGCTAATCACTTCTTGAATGAAAATGTTTAGTAAATAAATTATATATAAAAAGTTTCTAGATAGGAAATATGAAACTAAGTAAGTTTTATCGGTGAATGAAAGATATGAGGACTGTTAAAATTATGGCATTTACATTCGTATTAATATGTATATTCGTATGTTTGAAACATATGTATGTATGTGAGTATTTGAATGATGTCATGGAGTGATTGTCATGGATGTACTTATGTATGAGAAGTCGTACGATGTGGTTGGTGTGCTGTGATATGCATGCATGTATGTATGTTTGATTGGTTGATGTTCTCATGGTATAGTAGTCGATCTGGTTAGGAATCCGTTTGGACAGAATTCATCTCATACATATTCTAAAATACGTAACGAGTCTCATACGAGCATTGTATGCATAAGCCAACCGTATTTATGTATTGTTGAATGATGTGATCTTTGATGTATCGATTGTTATGTGTGCTTCATGGTTGGTTGCATGATGTTTATAAATATGTATGAGTGTAGGTATGTATATAATAGGACTAATGATATGTATGGATCATGTATGCTTATATGAAATGAATGGATGGTTTGAAACCGATATGAATATCAGAGGTTATGAAGCATGTTTGTTAAGTTGTATTAGTATGTTATATACGTATATGTATAAGAATTATGAAATTGTACTTGCATGTATATAAAAAAAAATGTGCTACGATATGTGTGAATGCAAATGAATTCTGAATGATAAGCTATTGTAAGGTTACCGTAATTAAAGAAAGTTAAAGTAAATTTGTTTTGGTATTGAATATCGTTTGTAACCGAATAGAAGAAAGTGTGTTTTGAATTGAATGAAATATGTTTGTTTTATCGATTTGATGATATTTCAAAGATGTTTAATCGTAATAAAGTATAATAAATCTGACTCCATGTCTCATATGTTGGAAACAGATTCGATGTAAAATGACTTGTTATGTGATGTTTGGGTTGATGCTTTGTGTGATTTGAATGTTCGGCTAATAGATTGACACATAAGTGAATATGTAAATTTGAGAATTTGTCATGGTAAAGTATAAAAGATAATAAAAGTTCAATAATCTAAACTTGTAATAATTTAGTAACTCTGATAAACCTCTGATATGCTTGACTTGTTTGTTTGTAGTTATATTTATAACTCACACCAAACTAGTTTGCTAGTTTTGCAGGTTGGCTTCTAGAGTGGTCAACCACTTCAGCTTTGGAAGTCATGCTTGAGACGTGGATCACTCAAGCGGCAGTCACCCTCGCAACTGTATTGTGAGAAGTTTTAGAAGTTTATAATATTTGGTTATTGTTTTGGTTATCGTGATGAGCACGTTGTTTGTATATATTAAGTAAATGTTTTGATTGGTTATGATGTTGTGGGCACAAAACTCTTGAGTGTTGATAGATGATGTGGGCACAGAGCCCTTAAGATATGATTTTGATATGTTTTGAGTGGACCTGAGGTCCTTTTGATTGTTTGATGTTTTCTTGGATTCCATTTTGATCCTGGACTGTGATCCAGGTTGTCCAGTTTTATGATATATCATGCCCGTTTTTCTGTAAATATAGAGGCTTATGAAGACGGGTTAATCCTGTCTCCTGCCAATAGCATCATGCCTCTGGCAATGTGTTACACCTCATATGCCATAGTTCAATATTATTTATTTCAGACCATTTACATTTATTAATCTTAGTATTCAAAATATCTCATGAAATATACAATATGTAATGACCATGCTCATTTGGATACACAAGGATCTGAATATTTTTTATCATATAAATACAAGGAATATTTCTTAATATTTACATGATACCCCTTTATATCTAATACAAAAACTGATATAATATTAGCTACACATCCAAGTACAACATAACAGTCATATAACAAAAGTCTCCCACATAAGTGGTGAGACTTGATTGGTGTTTGAGAGATTGGATTAAAGTGTGAAATTGAATTAATTTTAGTTAATTTGATTAATTTGATTAATTGACAAAATTAGGGTCTATGCCTAAATCAAAATTGGGCCTTTTCATATATTGGATATATTTTGATGTCTATTAGATGTTCAAATCATTTTGGTAGTGATTGGGAATCACCTAACTTTATTTTTGACAAATTATGATTAAAATGATCAAAATGCAAAACTTTGACCACTAGTGTAGTTCTCGAAAATTTGGGGGTCTTCTTGCAAAATCTGAATTTTCAGATTTGGGTGACTAGAATAGATTAGTTTATTTTAATTACCCAAGAAAAATCAACAAAATCGGGAAAAAAATTAATTTTTTGCCTTCTTATGCGCGACCCGATTAAACCGCAAATACCCCAACAAAATGGTATCATAGCCAGCCTAATTCTTTATCATTGATTCATGCTTGATATGTGATATTTAATCCAAACGTTTTTTATATATACATTTATTTATTTAATTTGATTAAAATAAAGTTGTATGACAGTTTTACGGAAAATCTTTAATTAATATGGTTTAAATATTCATGTGTATTTGATGCATGTTTCTTGGTCCGTCTTGTCAATACAGATGTAAATAAATTTTTGTGGCTATATCCGAGAACGTGCCAAAGTTGTGAGGATATAGTCGACATAAGTTTATTTGCACCATATGTATATTTGATACTAGATGAATTCAAGTGAAAGCGAAAATCCTGAACGTGCCAAAGCTGTCAGGACTACGTAAGTATCTTGAATTTTTCATTGACAAGTATAACCTTGATACTCCTCATTATGAACGTGCCAAAGTTGTCACAATGATAAACGATCAGGACCGATATCTAGGAGTCACTGGTGTGTGATTGACAATGTATTGTTTATCTAATGAATATACGTAGGGGAGAATGTGCCAAAGCTGTGAGCCAAAATATATTCATGAGGTCCACTTTTCACTATGTAATTTAATTTAATTATTGAATTCTTTAAATTTATTTGGGGATTACAATTTTACATTAAATATGAGTTGTGTATTTTTAAATTAAAAAACCATGATTTATTTTATGCTTGTATGACATTGTATGAAACTGTTTATAATTTGCTAACCGTTTTTCGCTGTCTATATGATAGATTTGCGATGGCGACATCTTTATCAACTAATGCGTTTGCTCATATGTTGGATACGAACAAACTAAGAGGCTCTGAAATTTTTTCAGACTGAGAAATGGATTTGAGGATCCTCATCAATTTCGAGAAATTAGGATATGTGTTGGAGGGCCCATTACCCTTGTTTTAGCTGAGGAGTCAACTTTTGAGGAAATGGGAAGATGATGATCCAAAAGTTAGATCATACATTCTCTGTTCGTTGACTTCAGAGCTGAAAAGGCTATATATTGATATGGCTGGCGCGTATAACATGATTACACGGCTCATAGAGTTGTTTATGAATCAAGAACAAGTCGTGGTTCACAGAGTAGAAATGGAACTGTTCCATTTGAGACTTGATGATGGTCAATTAGTGAGTACGCATAAACTTCATTTGATCGAGCACTTAAAGCAATGTGATTTCCCTCTCAATGATACTCTAGGCTGGAATGTTATTCTAGGTTCACTCCTTGTGTCATTTTGCCAGTTTCTGTTACATTTCAACATGAATGGGATTTGCTGCTCTAACAGTGAGTTGCATCAGATGCTTCAAATAGTTGAAGAAGATTTAAAGAAGGTAGTTCAGACTCGCCATCATAAACCCACTTCTCTCTATGCTTCTTTTTCTAAGTCCATGCTGAAGGGGAAGAAGAATAAGGGAAAGAAGAAGAACGGTTCTAATATTTCTCCACATAGTAAGATAACGAAGCCTAAAAGAGATACTGAAGAAAAATACCACTATTGTAGTAAGATCATACATTGGAAGAGGAACTGTCCATACTACCTAGCCCACATTAGGAAGGAAAAAACATCTACATCAAATACATTTATTTTTCATGTTATTGATATCTCTTAAGCTTGTGGAATTATCTATTCGATTTAGATTTTAGATTATGCTTGTCATGTTCACACATGTAACTCGTTGCCGGTGCTAAAGGAAAATAGATACCTAAGAATATTTCTACGTCATTATTGATGGCACAACAACTTTAGAAAGGCAACAAGTAATCTAATGACCATTATAAGCCTTTATTACACTAATTAAGCTTACTTTAATTTACTACAAATGCATATATTCAATTTCAAGCATTCAAGCATCTCAACATAAATTCAAGAGAGTGAAAAAATAAAACACATCATATGTTGATCACTAGAACAAGAGAAACAATTTTCTATTTGAAGAAAGAATGAAAATACTTTGAATTTCCAAATTTTTCTTTAAAATTTTGCTCTAACACTTTTTTCTCTCAAAACTTTTTTTTTTTTTTTTTATGTTCTTGGAGACTTAGATTAATGAAGCAAAATGAAATAATTTCACTTATATACCTAGGTCACAATGACCGAAATTATGGAGGGGGGAATTGATCAATTTCTTCTTTTGTTTTAATCTAATTAAAAGAAAGACAAACCAATTTGATTACAATTGTCTTTACTAAAGTTAATAGCCATGTGTAACCAATTACAACAAGCCATTAATCATGCTAATGATACATTTGATATTTGTATTTTAATTACTTCAAATATTTAACAATTAAATAATAAAATAATTAATTAATATAAATATCAATAAATATGTATTTTTATTTCCATTAAATAATAAAATACATATATTAATGACATGTGTCAAAAATCATATTTTGATAAATAATTAATGTGTATTTAATAAAATTATGTATTAAATACAAATACACATTAATTAGAAAATGACCGAAATGCACATATGCATGTATTTATTCGTTTAACCGTTAAACGGTTTATGAATAATCAATATTATTCATAATTATTGCCTTAGTGTTTTACGAGTATATTTCATTATGTGACTCTCTAAGTTCAGGTATATTTGTCACGAAATCCAATTTCGTGTCCAAATCACCACTCGTAAATTATGACAACAACTGATAAACTCGCTAAATTATACGGGTCGATGTCATTGCATGGTATAATCCCCATATCACAGGTATCCGGATTAAACCGGAGACATAGATATAATCTTCAAATCTCCTGAGGTATAATCTTATCGACGTATAATTAAGCGATCTCTAAATAACAGTCATAACTCGCTTCTAAAGTGTACCACGGGCCCATGGATTTAACAGATCGCTAATCCTGAATGAGATACCTACGCTTTGTATATAGAACTAACATATCATATCTTGACATACAACGGATATCATGAGAATCAGTCCACACCCAAGAAACAAGCAAATGTCTGACCTGAATATGTCGGTGAAGTGATTGCCATCAAAGTGAGGAAGATATCTCATATATCCACAGTGATATCTCAAGTCAAAGAATTACTATGTTATTCAACCCGAGAATATTTTTATTGACATAAGTGTACCATCTATTAAGAATATTATGTTAGTCGTTCAATGTTTATTCATTATAAACATCTACATGTTTACACGAGTCTCCAAGACTCATGGTTCATTGAGTAATAACCATTGAAATCCAAGATTTCAATATATGACATTTACCGGTCTCTGCGGGTTTACTTACTGACCAAGTAATGTAAACTTAGACCAGGAACAATTTAAAATGATACTGTTATGATACAATTCAATGTCAGTTGCGACGCTTTTACGACTGTATCATAACTAATCATTATAAGGTCTGTAATGTCTTTACCATATATAGAATGAGAATAAATTGACAAAACTATTTATTTTATTCATAATAAAATATTTACGGAAAAACAAAAAAGATTGGCGCGCCGAACATCAACCATAACAAATTGGACCTATGATCCCCAAAATATTTTCTAAAATATTAATTTACCGACAGAAAAAAATTATGTTGATAAATATTTAGCAACAAATTATTTACCGATAAATTTTTTCATCTATGACGGAATTTTTTATTTTACTTGTGTGGCAGTTTTTTTTTTTTTTTTTTTTTTTTTAGTGAATATATAATAGATGTTCCCCCCAAATATATATTCCAGTAGCATTTTTATAATCCTCTGTTACGATATTTGAAAGAATTTTTCTTTCAATAAATTTTGAACAATTAACAGAAAAAAACTATGCATTCCATCTAAATAAAGAATTTGGATTTATTATTAAACTATATTTTTTATTTTTTTCATTAATTGTGATTGGAAATTATTCAATAAGAATTTATATTTATTGAATCTTTACCCTTCATGATTATTAATATACGCACGGAAAAATTTATAAAAAAGTTTAATATAGTTTAGCTTATAACGGTACAAGTGATCCAAATTCATAAATAAAATAGAGAAATTATTAATTTTTCATCCGAAATTAAGTAAAAATCAAAATTATTGTAATATTTTTTAAATTATGAAATTTCCACTCTCCACTTTTTCAAAAAATAAAAATTAATAAACTATTAAAATTTTGGATGAAAAATAATAAAATAAAATGTTATAATAGTTTTAAAAATTCACGATCTTAAAGTGAAAACTAGATAATTTTCCAATAGAAAAATGATGCAAAGCCGAAAGAAGACCAAAACTAACCCCACTTTCTCTCTTACAACTTACACAATAAGCAAAGAAGAGGCAAAACCAAAACCCCTTTACCCTTCCTCTCTAATCCTCTTCCCCTTCCTTTCCAATCCATGCTTCGGACACTCCCACGTGGCGGTCATGTCAGTGGGTCCCCTCTCCCACGGCCTCTGGTTATGGATTCATTCCCATGGCTCTCTTCCCCATTGTCCCCCCTTTCTCTCTTATCCCCACTCTCTATCAATAAATAATAATAATAATAATAATAATAATAATAATAATAATAATAATTATAATAATAAATATATTTTTCTTTTCTTTCGTTAATAATAAATTTTCTTGGCGTTATTTCTTTCTTTTAAATCTTTCCATATATAGCCACTTCACACATACATTTATGCTCATATATATAAAGTACATAACACTATGGGGGCTCACGCATATATGAACTCCTGTTAATGTGTTAAGTTAAGCTCTCTGAATCTGATCATAACCATTTCAACCACTTCCTTAGAAACAAAAATATTCAGAGTCTTTGGGATGAATAGAGGGATGTTGTTGCCAGATATGTTGCACTGTACGGACATGACAGTGCTTGAGAGGCAACGTGCTCGCTTGAAATGGCAACAAGAACAGCTTCAGCAACAGCAGCAAGAGGAGACATATTTTAGTGAGCTGGGTCAGTTGATCGCCAGTCAGGGCTATGAGGGTGGCGGCTTGATGGGGCAAGTGAAGCCAGACCCGGCTTTAGAAAACAGGTGGCCTCGTCATGACCTGAGCAAGATTGTGGTGCCTGCTGCTGCTGGTTATGGATTAATTGGGCCATGTGGGCCTGGTTTTGAGGCTAGTTATGCCATTTCAAGAACTTCTAGCTGCCCACCGGCAGTGGTGCCGGAGGCGGTGGAGGTGGAGGTTATGGGGAAGGACGCAGTGACTTTGAATGATAAGTCGAGTAAAGCAGTTGGAAGAGAGAGTTTCAAGAAAAGGAAAGCTGATAAGGTTCAAAACTCCAAGGTATGTTTATATTATTTTATAAGGTGAAATTTTACAATTTGTGGCTGCTGATTTTGCCAACAGAAAGCTCAATCACAAATGAATTTGTGTAGGTTGCTGCAGAAGAGGAAACCAGAGACAAAAGGATGAAAGGATCAGCAGAGGAGGGAGACTCAAAAATCACAGGGCAAAATAACAACAACAAAAGCAACAGCAATAACAATAACAGAGAAACATCTGCTGACACTTCAAAGGCTTCTGAGGTTCAAAAGCCTGATTACATCCATGTCAGGGCTCGCCGCGGCCAGGCCACTGATAGCCATAGCTTAGCTGAAAGAGTAAGTTTACATGTACATGCACATGTTTGCTCTGTATTTATTATACCATAGGCTTATACTTTTGTGTTTTATGCTTCAGGTGAGAAGGGAAAAAATCAGTGAAAGAATGAAATATTTGCAAGATTTAGTACCCGGCTGCAACAAGATCACTGGAAAAGCAGGAATGCTAGATGAAATCATCAATTATGTTCAATCTCTTCAAAGACAAGTAGAGGTAAAAATTAACTTTAGTCAATTCTATATGCTGTTTATAGCGGGAGCTTTTTGCACTGGTTTCGACTTTTTTGAATTAATCTTTCTGATCATGACAATAAACAGTTCCTGTCAATGAAACTAGCTGCTGTAAATCCAAGGCTTGACTTCAATATTGACAACTTATTTGCCAAAGAGGTAAGACAGCACTTCAAATTCAATCTTCGTCTTAATTACTTTGCTTATGATCACTTGTTATATTTCACTTATACAACCTACCCTTTTTTGTTTTTGGTCCTCCTCATTAGGCCTTTCCTGCTTTCCCATCAAACTTTGGGATGTCATCAGAAATGAACAATCCTGCCTATCTTCAGTTTAATTCTTTACAGCAACAAATTGTTTCATGTTCTGGTTTGGAAATGGGAATCAACCCTTCAGATATGGGGCTTAGAAGAACCATCAGTGCTCCAGTATCGGTACCGGAAACATTTCATGACTCATCTTGCTACCCTGTAATTTCTCCTACTCATTGTCACATCAATTCTCTAGCTATTTCTTGTTCTCTGTTAATTACTTCACTGACATAGGTAGCACACTAAATTAATTTACAGCAATTACAGCCCTCTTCAAATTGGGATCCTGATTTGCAAAATTACTACAATGTGACATCCTTTCCATCTCAGCCATTTACAGGTAATTAAAGATAAATTATCAATGTCTTGTCAATCTTTTGTTTTATTTATTTCTCATGTTTAAGGCAGAAATGGAAGCAAAGTGTTGGTTCAAGTGTTTAACAACCGATGATAGAGACCTTATAGCTCCCTACAAACGTTAATGATTTCACTTTGAAAAAAAAAAGAAGCTGGGGCCTTTTGCAAACTTTCAAAAATCTTTTTTCATTCTGAAATGATTAAACCATAGATTTTTATTTATTTTTCAAATATTTCCTGAAAACTAAAAATTTTTCTGGACCTACTTATAGTAGAAGATTTGTATACTGAGTACGAACATATATATTTTTTTCAAATATTCCCGCATCAAAGGTGACATTAAAGGTGGCTTCCCATGACTGATTAGCTATCTATCACTACCTATTGATGATGGATGTACAATGTACAAAGACATGAAGCTAACTGGGGTCCCCTTTTGTTTATGTTGCTAAAGCCAATATATAAATTATCAAACAGTCTCAATAATTATCACTTCCCTTTTGATTATTGCAGGTACCATTGAAGCTAGCAATCTAAAGATGGAGATGTGAATCAGAGCACTGATCATATGATTTCCTTTACAAGTTATTGCATATGCCTTTGATCCAAATTCTTTTCTTTATTTTTTTTAAATTTTCTCAGACCCTACTTATAGTAGGGAGCTTGTGCACGGGGTACTTTGCTAAGTACATAACGTATATATTTGTATGAATACTTTTGAATCATAGTATTATGATGAATAAGACTAATACCTATTAACTTTTAACCTTATTTTCATTCAATTGTGTGATCGTAAATGTTGAGTTTAAATTACAATTGAATAGTTGAATGCAATAAAAAGATGATGGCGATGGAGCAGGGGACCAAAGTTTAAGCATCGGTGGGGTTGAAAAAATGGACTTGAGATGAGCAATGCCAGCAGGATAAGTTCAGTTTTTCCCCCCGGTTTACTATATGCAAAATCATTTCTGTGGACTTGATTATTCCATATATCCATTGAAAGACAAATTTTCAAAAGTAAATGATACATACAATGATCCAATCAATGCATTAAGATCCCCCTCATTCATTGGTTAGATATTTCTCCTCAGTTACAGTAATTTTATACATTCTGAAAGTAGGTTTGGTGAATTAATTTAGTTGGTAAAATATCTTAAATGAGGATAGAGTCGAAATTGGATTACCATCAAACTATAATTTTACATATATATATATATTTTTCAAATATTCCCGCATCAAAGGTGACATTAAAGGTGGCTTCCCATGACTGATTAGCTATCTATCACTACCTATTGATGATGGATGTACAATGTACAAAGACATGAAGCTAACTGGGGTCCCCTTTTGTTTATGTTGCTAAAGCCAATATATAAATTATCAAACAGTCTCAATAATTATCACTTCCCTTTTGATTATTGCAGGTACCATTGAAGCTAGCAATCTAAAGATGGAGATGTGAATCAGAGCACTGATCATATGATTTCCTTTACAAGTTATTGCATATGCCTTTGATCCAAATTCTTTTCTTTATTTTTTTTTAAATTTTCTCAGACCCTACTTATAGTAGGGAGCTTGTTCACGAGGTACTTTGCTAAGTACATAACGTATATATTTGTATGAATACTTTTGAATCATAGTATTATGATGAATAAGACTAATACCTAGCTATTAACTTTTAACCTTATTTTCATTCAATTGTGTGATCATAAATGTTGAGTTTAAATTACAATTGAATAGTTGAATGCAATAAAAAGATGATGGCGATGGAGCAGGGGACCACCAAAGTTTAAGCATCGGTGGGGTTGAAAAAATGGACTTGAGATGAGCAATGCCAGCAGGATAAGTTCAGTTTTTCCCCCCCGGTTTACTATATGCAAAATCATTTCTGTGGACTTGATTATTCCATATATCCATTGAAAGACAAATTTTCAAAAGTAAATGATACATACAATGATCCAATCAATGCATTAAGATCCCCCACACTTTCCTCATTCATTGGTTAGATATTTCTCCTCAGTTACAGTAATTTTATACATTCTGAAAGTAGATTTGGTAAATTAATTTAGTTGGTAAAATATCTTAAATGAGGATAGAGTCGAAATTGGATTACCATCAAACTATAATTATATATATATATATAAATAAATTATATACTTTTCAAATGATTTCCCAACAATTTTTATTCCAATATCATTTATTTATTTATTGATGCCTGTTAAACCAACCCAGAAACAAAAACAAGACTCATCTAATATAGTCAGCCCACACTCAATATTATATCCTATTTATACAAAGAGGTCAGCAATAATATTAATGTCCTTGTATATATGATGCACAGAGAAATTCCAATTCCCACTAAATAACTCTTGTACAAAGAATTTACCAGACTATAAAGGGGTGAGGAGGCAAAATTTCCTCTTAGAATGGTCTTTTGTTTATTAGATGATAAAACTTCATAACTAATGAAATTACATATTATTTAACTTGTCTACCCTAGTTTGATATGTTTTATATTTTAGTTATTTATTTTTTGTACCCATTAAACACTAATCTTTACTCCGTCTAGTCACCGTTAGATGGCCAGGAAGTTATAAAGTTCATTAATATGATCATCTGACAGTGGCCAAAGAATGTGATACAATACCCTAAAGTATTATAGTCAAATCCAGAGCAAAGTGTGCTCAGTCATAGCCAGTCAAGCTCCACCCAAGGGTAGAGAAACAATGCACCATTTGACTACAAAACGGGGAGCGCGCTTTACTGCTATGGGAGTACTCTAAGACTCTCTCATTGACAAATCATGTGATATTTATTAATCATTCAAGCTCCTAAAGCTGTGGAGGAGACGCCTGAAAGTGCTCAAGATGGAAAATCAATTCATTGTGCTATGATTTTCTTAGTGCAACTATTAAGCCAAAACAGAAAGATTATATGCTTTTTTTTTTCCTTTTTTTTTTTATATGAAAGGTGTTGATGGTGGTTTTTCTCTCCGAGAAAATTAGAATCCCGAGGAAAGGTAAATTGGGAATTGTACTTGACCAGGAGAATAAAGAGGGCCCAGAGTGGACTTAAATCAGATGAGTGACCCGAGCCCAGTAGTTCAGAGGAATACCCGAGGAAAGAGTCAGTTGAGGATAGGCTGGGATAGCGACCCAACCTAATGACAAAGTATCATATTCAACTCCACTTGAGCATCTATGAAGTCTGACTCGAGGTGGTCCATTACTACCGACCCGACCTGTTAAAGAAGCAAGGAGGAGGATCCAACGCTATTCCTCTTGGCTCACCGACCCGGAGATCGAGGTCTGAGTTGCAGTATCTTATGCTTATGTATGAATGGCATAAGCCCTACAAGAAAGTTTGAGCGTCCAGTAGGCTGATATGACGGGAGTTGGTCAGATACTTTCCTTCTGACACACGGAACAACGTTGGAGTGGTTGAATTACAAGCTGTCACATGGGCAGAACGTGTAGCAGAGGATAAATGTGGGAATGATGGCTTTTTGCTGACAAAGGGTGGTTGAGTCAGAAGACCAGAGCTACTGTTTGCAGAACAGTTCGAGGAAATGAGCATGAGCGACAGTGACTGGCTGACGTCACAAGTTAATGGAACAATGGATTTGGGAGCCTATATAAAGGAGTCGAAGATTCAGTTTCGGTGGTTGGTTCTTTTTGGTTAACAATTTCTACATTTTACTACTTGTAAAGAGAGCTCGAAATCTTAGTGATAGAGAGAGAAATCGAGTCGTTCTTAACCCGAGCTCGTAATAAAATTTCCTTTCTTTGATCCCGTGGACGTAGGCTGGAGTCACTCTCCGTCAAACCACGTTAATCCTTTATTTTCTCTATGATTTTCTATTTACTTGCCAAGTTTGCTTTGGTTCCCAACTAACCAAACAAATTCACTACTTGGGGAGGATTGTTCGAGGGGTTTAAATTCTCAAATCACCATTGGAACGAAAAACTGCCGTCAACAGCTTGCGCCATCTGTGGGGATCATTACAAAAAGCACTAAACACACTAAGACAATGGCAGGAGATGGAAACCACAGGGTTTCAGAGGCTTCAATAACGGAATGGATGGAGAAGATGGAAGAAACCCTACATAATGAACGGGAAGATGCTCAAAATGAGAAGGAAGCGAATCAAGCCTTCATGAAGACTATGATGGAAAAGATTGAGAAATTGGAGAAAAAGACAGAAGAACAAAGGCAAGTGGGTCTCAGAAAAAGGAAGGAGGACATGGCAAAAGAGAAAAGGGTCGCTGGAACGAACGGAGATTAAGAAATGGGAAAAAGAATGCCCATAGGGTGAGTTCTGTAGTTGTTGCCAGCACCGCGCAGGCAGAAGATCAATGGGAAGAAAAAGATAAGAAAACCCCAGAATCATCCAGTAACAGCTCGTGTTTCGGGGAAAATGACTTGGAACGGTATCCAGGGAGGGGGTGCGAGGTTCCCAGTCATGGAAGATACCATCATATAAGCAACATGCGTAAAGGCAGGAGCTCGGGCCGACCAGGATATAGAGACAGCCTCCCATTTCGCGAATGAGGTGTTGGCGGCGGATTTTCAAAGAAGGTTCGTCATGCCCATGATGGACGTCTCTAAGGGCAACATGAACCCCAAATTCGATATTGAAAAGTTTGTTTTATTGATGAAGATTCATTTAGTGGTAGGAGAAGCAATTTGTAAGGTTTTCCCGTTAACTTTTGGGGGAGGGTCGGCCAACTTATAGTTCATTAACCTGAATCCGGAGAGTATCCGAAGCTTCTTACAGCTGATGAAGTCATTTGTGCACCATTTTAAAGGAGCGTACGCACCAATGAGGATGGCTAGGTCGTTAAGGATGATGAAACAGAGAGATGACAATCCCTTGAAGAACTTTATTGATAGATTCCACATCTTGATATTGGAGGTGGGGGCGTATGAATCTTCGGAGGCATTGAAGAGTTTTAAAGGAGCTTTAAGGGTCAGAAAGTTATGGTCCCACCTAAGGATCCAGGAGGTACCGAATTATGTTGCGGCCTTAGAACAAACAATGAAATTTATGTTACTGGAAAAAGAGGAGAAGGTAGTTCGAGGTGTTATGGATATGCCCTATACCCAACTTGTGGATGGGCTATATGTACATGTATTTACAATATTTTCATTAACTAATAAAATGGAAATCTTTATTATACGTGTCTTACATAAATTATATGAATCATCAAACACTGTAATAAAGCCCTTTGGAGTAATAAGATGATGTCTTCCACGCCTTATGAGAATCATTACTCTCAAACGTTCTTAGTCATAGTTTTATGAATAACCTGAGAGTTCACAAAGCGGAGAGACTAGCATGATGATATGATCCGCCCTTAAGTGGGATAGCCGATCTCATAGGCTACTAGCAGAGATCCGTCCGCTTGGTGTATCACATGGATGAATGAGTTGCTCGTGTCCATCGAACTGACCGCCGAAATTTTTCACATGGAGTGTTTATCCCATGTGTCTGTGAGAACTTTCATGTATCGATTGTATGACTAGTTCTTAGAATTGAGGTCTTTACAATCTTATGTGTGGATCAAATGACTTTGACATTCTCCTTCCCCGGTTCAAAAGATCCGGTCATAATGGTATGATTGGGTCATTTGTTGAAACACATGAAGTTTGTAAAGATACAACATAGAATCGCCACTCTCTCGGATAATATTTTCTTATAAGAGTAGTATTCCAGTTCGCGGGTTGATATGTGTGATCAGTCCTTGAGACTGTGGCCGCAGCGGAAGAATCATGTGAGATTCTTGGGTTAGCACGAATCATGACACTATCAACATCATACCTTTGACTATATGGGTAGACACTTTCCATACCCTAGGTCAAACAGTGGGGATACAGTGAGGCGAGGGACCGTATCATATGTAAATCGCATACAGAATGGGTATATATCTTTCCTTCTCATTTGGGGGTCTTGGCATGTTGCTAAATGTCAACCTTGGTCATTGAAATCGAACGACCATCTGATCGGATGATAATTTATGTTCGATTAAATTATCACGATTCATTTCATGTCTAACTTGAGGGGAACCCAAAAGGTCACACACAACAAAGTCGAAATCAATGGTTAACAGTGCACAGTAAAAATTTAACAGCATATATGATTGTTGTAGGAATTGTTCATAAATGGTTCAATGTGTTTAATTATTGAACATATCATTTATGAGGTTCCAAAGTGGCTTAGGGGATTGGTGAATGATGATAGGGGCACTTTGGGAATTGGAAAAATGAATAAGAAAATAAATAAATAAAAAATCTGTGTTTTTATTTATTTATTTTGAATTCCAATTCGGCCAAAACTCTTATTAGGGTTTTATAATCTCATTAAACCACTATATTAAGATCCAATGGCTAAGATTTAATTAGCATTTATCCCACATCAGATTCTTAATTAATTTTGTTGTCTTTGGAGCACCTATATAAACCCAAAGAATTCTTTACAAATTTTTACACCAAAACCTTTCATAACTTAGGTTTATATAAGTGAGCAACTCTAAAGTTTAAGAGTAAGCCACTGATTTTGAGGATCCTTAAGTCTAATTGACTAGAGGAATCTCAAGTTAAAAGTTTTGAGGTATTTTCCTAGGCTAGCACCAAGGGCAAAATACCCGTGCACTCAAGGCGTAGTCTTGTCGTTGAGTTTTGGCTTTGGTGTGTGCACCTTTGGAGGTCACACACTTGGGTGGCTCTTTAGAACGTGGAAGAGCTTGCTGAGTTCGAGAAAAGCTTGTAGATTGGAGGGAGGACTGGAGGAGTATTCGGTTCAAGTAAGTCTTTTTCTTTCTTTATTTTTAATTAGAGTTCTTATGATAGTTAGCATGTTTAAGTTTATGTTCTTTGCATGTTTAAGTTTATGTTCTTTGCATGTTTTATAGGTTTTTATGCTTAGAATATATAGTGAGATGCCTAGGCTTATAGAATAATCAAAACAAATGGGTCTTGGGAAAAGGGATAACGGCATCCTAATTTTTAATTTTTCGCTGCGCACTAGCGGCCGCTTCCCAACAATTGTATCAGCGCACCATTTTTGTTTTGATTAGTTCTCTGTCATTTGAACTTGAAATTGGGTGTGTAAAAGCTCGTTGGAAAGCTAACACCCTGAACTTACTTTTAGACACAAGTGTTGCATGATTTGGTTAAGATTTGAATTGTGAAATTGTATTTAACATTAACGCATCTGTAAAAAATGTGAATAGTAAATTTATTTGATTAAAATAAAATGCAATATCATAATTAAATATTAATCAAAGTTATTTAATGCCTAAAATAATTCCAACATATTAAAACTCATATGCTTGATGATTCTATGTTTGATTAGAATTGGCATGATTATTTTAGGGTGCAAGCATCTAGAGACTTTCTAAGGAAATTGAGAGTGTATTGCTTATCACTTAGCTAAGTAATTATTCTGTGATGAACTTAGAGATTTATTACCTTTAAGGCTAATAAATATAAATCAATTGTTTATAATAAAAGTCATTATAAAAGATAAAAGTGGGGTGGGACCAAGGCGTTAATAAAACTTTCCAAACTAAAGTTAATTTAACCAAAGGTATTACTATAGTTAGATAATGATTTGGTGTCTTCCTTCACTCACTACCTTTTTATAGCCAAAAGGAAAAGTTGTGAAGACATCTAAATAATCATATTTAAAGTGTTGGACTAATTTGGAAGATCTATTGTTTATTCCTGTCACCAAGGCAATAAGAGCCTAAGAGGTAAGGGTATTTAAGAGAGTTCGCTCCACCCTCCCTCTGGGGAATTTTCAATGGAGGAATCTATTTGACAGTTATTCACTTAAACTTGCTAAAATCCTCAATAATAATTTAAGTCTAAAATTTGCCTCCCATTGTAAAGTATAGACCCAAATGGCTTAAACCGTATTGGCAGAACTAGGCTTTACCAGACTGACCAATACCAATTTGTCCCTAAATCATACTATTGACAATGGTTTGACTTTTCTGAGTCATAAGACGCAACGACCCTTAGGCGTGGTCTTATAACTTAGTGGCAAATATTGGGTGTCCACAAGGACTAGCATAAGCTATGGCATGTTTGATTGCCCAACCCAATGATCAAAGAATTGTGATTTATATCATAAATTGGTTGGGAACCTACCTAATTATCATATTTTATAACGACCGGCCCTAGTCGGAGTTGTGAAATTATGATAATGGGATCCTTGCCCACAAGAAATCCATCATATTGGGGTGGTTGATGCGATTTGCTTAAAATTTTAAAACAATTGAGTGGGAGCAACTTCATAATATTAAAAGGCCATGTTATATAAAACATTAATGAAAACATATTCCTAATTTTAACATTCTCTCTTAACAGGTGGGTTAAAATATTTCACAACAAATTTCAAATGGCAAACAGAATATCACTTCGTTCCATCCTTGATGAGCATAAGCTCAAAGGGGACAACTACAATGACTGGTTTAGAAACCTTAAAATTACTTACGACAAGAAAAGATTTATATGTTCTTGAAAGACCATTTCCCCCTAAACCCGTAGAAGATGCTGACCAAAATACATTTGATGCTTGGGAGAAACACGTCGATGATGATGAGCAAGCAGTTTGCATAATGCTTGGCTCTATGTCGGATGAACTTCAGAAAGCTCACGAAGATATGGATGCTCAAACCATCATCTTTCACTTGAAGGAGTTGTATGCAACTTCCGTTCATACGGTGAGATTCCAAGTGTCATGTGCCTTATTCCAAACAAGGTATAAGAAAGGATCTGTTAGTGGACATGTGCTTAAGATGATTGGCCACATTGAAAAATTGGCCAACCTCGGGTTCATCATGGATCATGCAATAGGTCACGATCTAATTCTTCAGTCCTTACCAAAAGACTTCTCTAACTTTATTATACAGTTTCATCTGTCTAATAAAGAAGCTACTTTAGTAGAATTGCACAATCTGATAAAGCAAACAGAGAAGGACTTGAAACCGGAGCTTAAAACCTCCGTCATGCTTACGGGTACGGACCTGAAGCCACGAGGCCCAAAGAAAAATAAGGGCAAGGCCAAGGCTCCAGATCACCTAAAGCCCAATGGTAAGGTGGAGAAGAAAAAGGGAAATGGGAAATGTTTCTTTTGTGGAAAGAAGGGTCATTGGAAGAAAGACTGCAGATCCTTGAAAGCCAAGGAAACTAGGGAAGCCCAATAGGCCAATAAGCCCAATGCTTCATGTATGTTGTATATGATTGAACTATATTCTCAAAACTTTGAACCTTCTAATTGGGTGCTTGACACCAGTTGTGGGACTCACTTGTGTAACAATATGTAGGGCCTGAGAAATAGTAGGAGACTCCGTCATGGGGTGGTTGACTTACGTATCGGTAATGGAGCAAAACTGGCTGCATTATGCGTGGGGACTTATTCATTAGTTTTTCCGAATGGTTTAGTTTTAGACTTAGAAGATTGTGTTTATGTACATTCTCTAGTAAAGAACATCATTTCAATTTCTTCTTTATGTAATAAAGGCTTTTCATGCCTAATAAGTTGTAATGAATGTTCTATTTATTTCAATGAAATAAAAAATGGAGATGGTATTTTGAATAATGGTATCTATGTCTTACAAACTAACAAAGAATGTTCAACCTTTAATATATACAACGTTAACTCGAATAATCTCAATGAATCACTTCTATGGCACAGTCGCTTAGGTCATATCAATGAAACAAGACTAACTAAGCTACATAAGGATGGGTATTTTAGACCCTTCAAAT
Organism: Zanthoxylum bungeanum; assembly: GCA_019454045.1. Classification (NCBI taxonomy): domain Eukaryota; kingdom Viridiplantae; phylum Streptophyta; class Magnoliopsida; order Sapindales; family Rutaceae; genus Zanthoxylum; species Zanthoxylum bungeanum. Next base: position 165,100 of record SKCR01033181.1, read on the forward strand.
ATGAACCTTATGGAACTTGTGAGTCTTGTTTACTTGGTAAAATGACCAAATTACCCTTCAAAGGTAAATGACAGTGTGCAGCGGAGACATTAGAACTCATACACTCTGATGTATGCGGACCAATGTCAGTCACCGCTAGAGGTGGATTCTTATACTTAATTACCTTTATCGATGATCACTCGCGATATGGGTATGTGTACCTTATGCGGTACAAATTTGAAGCCTTTGAGAAATTCAAAGACTTCAAAGCTGAAGTAGAAAACCAGCTTAATAAACGTATTAAGTCACTAAGGTCTGACCGAGATGGTGAATACTTAAGCGACGCATTTCAAAATTACTTGAGAGAAAATGGCATTGTTTCCCAGTGGACTCCTCTGGGAACTCCACAGCATAATGGGGTCTCCGAAAGGAGAAATCGGACATTATTAGATATGGTCCGGTCAATGATGCCAGACACGAATCTACCTATTTTATTTTGGGGTCTTGCTTTAGAAACTACAACACTACTACTAAACCAAGTTCCTTCCAAGACTGTTAGTCAAACACCATATGAGTTATGGTCTGGGAAACGTCCTAGTCTTAGTTATCTAAGAGTTTGGGGATGTGACGCATATGTTAAGCTCACATAAACTAACAAATTGGATGATAGGGCAGTTAAATATAAGTTTGTAGGATATGCCTTGAACTCAAGAGCATACGTGTTCTACGTCCCAAATGAACAAAGAACATTTGTCTCACGAAATGCTAAATTTCTAGAGAATGAATTCCTTCTCAAGAAATATAGTGGGAGTAGACTTGACCTCGATGAGGTACGAGAAGAACAAACTAACATAGAACTAAACCCCAGGCCCCTCAAAAGGGCAACGACGGAACAACCACACGGTTATGAACTTAGAAGGTCTGGTAGGGAAAGATATGAGCCTGAAAGATATGGTTTCCATATTGATAAGGAACATGATCAGTTCATTGATAATGACGATCCCACTAGTTATGACGAGGCAATGTGTGACATTGATTCAGTCAAGTGGCTTAAGGCCATGAAATTCAAAATAGACTCTATGTATCAGAATCAAGTCTGGGACTTGGTGGATGCACCTGGAGGGATAAAACCCATAGGCTGCAAATGGATTTACAAGCGTAAAACTGATGCAGAAGGCAACATCCAAACCTATAAGGCTAGGTTAGTGGTGAAAGGTTATAGACAAATCCAAGGAATTGACTATGACGAAACCTTCTCGTCTGTTGCAATGATAAAGTCCATTCGAATTTTACTGGCACTAGCTGCACACTTTGATTATAAGATTTTGGCAAATAGATGTCAAAACAGCTTTCCTTAATGAGAAAAAATGAAGTCATCTCGTCTGTTGCAAAGATGAAGTCAAATTCTTTGATTGTCTATATGACACAACCTGAGGGGTTGCATCTAAGGATGATCATAATAAAGTATGCAAGCTTAAACGATCCATTTATGGACTCAAACAAGCCTCCAGAAGTTGGAATGTACGATTTGATGAGACAATCAAAGAATTTGACTTCATCAAAAATGTAGATGAGCCTTGTGTTTACAGGAAAAGTAGTGGGAATGCTGTTATATTTCTTGTATTATATGTCGATGACATATTAATCATCGGGAATGATATTCCCATGATGCAAGCCACCGGGTAATGGTTATCTTAGAATTTCTCCATGAAAGATTTGGGAGAAGCAGCCTACATCCTCGACATTAAGATCTACCGTAATAGATCTAAGAGGTTGTTAGGACTTTCTCAATCTACGTACATAGATAAAGTTTTGAAAAGATTCAAAATGGAAGATTCCAAAAGAGGTAATTTTCCTACTTGTCATGGAATCAAATTATCTAAGGAGCAATGTCCACATACTCCTTCAGATAGAGAGCGTATGAGTAGGATCCCTTTATGCTTCAGCAATAGGATCGATCATGTACGCCATGCTATGTACAAGACCTGATGTCTCTTATGCTATTAGCATAACGAGCAGGTATCAGACAAATCCTGGTGAGCAACACTGGGCAGCTGTCAAAACAATCCTCAAGTATCTGAGAAGAACTAAGGATGTGTTTTTGACATACGGAGATTGTTCTGAGATGAAAGTCATTGGTTACTGTGATGCGAGCTTTTAGACCGATAGGGATGACAGCAGATCGCAAACAAGATATCTGTTTACTTTGAATGGCGGAGCTGTCAGTTGGAAAAGCTCAAAACAGTCAACTACAGCGGACTACACCATTGAAGCCGAGTATATTGCAGCATCTGAGGCAGCTAAATAAGCAGTCTGGATAAAGAAGTTCATCACGGAGCTGGAAGTGCTTCCCGCAATAAAAAATGGCGTCACGATGTACTGTGACAACACGGACTCCATTGCTCAATCAAATGAACCAAGGTCCCACCTGAAATCCAAGCATGTACTCAGGAGATTTCATCTAATCAGGAAGATTGTTGAGAGAAAAGAAGTTATTATAGAGAAAATACCCACAGAAGATAATCTTGCATATTCTCTGACTAAAGGGCTGACTCAACAAAAGCATGATAGGCACACCCGAAAGTATGGTGTCCAGATTCATACTAGTTGGCTCTAGTGCAAGTGGGAGATTGTTAGGGATATGCCCTATACCCAACTTGTGGATGGGCTATATGTACATGTATTTGCAATATTTTCATTAATTAATAAAATGACAATCTTTATTATACGTGTCTTACATAAATTATATGAATCATCAAACACTGTAATAAAGCCATTGGAGTAATAAGATGATGGCTTCCACGCCTTATGAGAATCATTACTCTCAAACATCATAGTCATAGTTTTGTGAATAATCTGGACGTTCATAAAACAGATAGAGTAGCATGATGATATGATCCGCCCTTAAATGGGGTAGCCGATCTCATAGGCTACTAGCGGAGATCCGTCCGCTTGGTGTATCACATGGATGCATAGTTTCTCATGTCCATCGAACTGACCGCCGAAAGTTTTCACATGAAGTGTTTATCCCATGTGTCTGTGAGAACTTTCATGTATCGATTGTATGACTAGTCCTTAGACTTGAGGTTTTTACAATCTTATGTGTGGATCAAATGACTTTGACATTCTCCTTCACTGGTTCAAAAGATCCGGTCATAAGGGTATGATTGGGTCATTTGTTGAAACACATGAAGTTTGTAAAGATACAACAGAGAATCGCCACTATCTCAGATAATATTTTCTTATAAGAGTAGTTTTCCAGTTCGCGGGTTGATATGTGTGATCAGTGCTTGAGACTGTGGCCGTAGCGGAAGAACCATGTGAGATTCTTGGGTTAGCACGATTCATGACACTGTCTGTAGGGGTTTTATGGGCTAAATCGGGTAACGCAGCGGAAGCGGTCGAAAATCAAATTTTCCGATTTCAAAACTTTTTCTCGGATTAATTAAATAAACATATTTATTTAATTATCCAATAATCAAATTATGAAATAAATTCAATAAATCATATTTAAGTGAATTTACCGAATTGCCATTACACTTGATACTTTGTCCATTTTAGTCCGAAATTGATCAAATCAATTTTGAATGATTCTAAATCATTTCTAAGATGAACTTAGCATGTTCGAAGTATCAAAACACCAAGGCAACCAAAATCCCCAAATTTCCACTCATTGGCCGAGAGCACCATTATGGTGCCAAATTGTGCACTTTGTCATTTCATGCTTCAAAACACATCAAGATGTAATCCAATCAACATGAAACTTTATATGCATCATATACACATCCTTATACACAACATAAATGAAAAGCCTCAAATTTGGATGAGGTCTTAAACCCTAATATTTCAAATTCTTCAAAATGAACAAATTAAACCAAATTGTTTAAATCAATTACTTTAATCATCATTCTTCCATCCAATCAAAGTCTCAACACAGTGAAACAACTCAAGATCAAATCTAGGTCATCTAAGAGTGGGTCAACAACTCTAGATTAGCAACAAGGTTTCCAAAACCATAAAATAATACTTATAACTACAATAGTCATAAGCTTCCTTCATCATACATGCTCAATACTTTTAACAAAACTTCCATCATCAAAAAAACAAAGAATAAAGAAAAGAATAACATAAGAACATCACAAGATGTAGCCTAGATCCTTAGGAACAATTTCCTTTCTAATAGTAAGTTGAGAATACTTACTAAAACCAAGCCTTTTCCTTTGTTTTTCTTTCTTTCACTATAACTTCTTTTGCTTTCTTCAATGGAGTTTTGTGTGAAAAGTGTATTAGGTTAGAAATGAAAAGAAATGAAAAACAATATATACTTGTTTGGAAAAGCCATTGGCCGAAAATGGTAAAGGCTAATACAAAAATATTAATTTCAATTTCATTTGCAATTTCATTTAATCAACTTGACATAAATATCTAAAACACTTTATTGATATTTATATTAAGTCAACAAAGGCAACTTAATCATTTTAAATCAAATATCCAAAGTTAAGATATTTATATTTTAATTAATTTAATCATTTAACAATTAATTAATTAATTAATTAAATAAAATATATTAAATATATGTATTATATTTACATTAAATATCAAATACATATATTCATTTAGGATATTAGTCAAATATCTCAATTTGACTATTAATTAATGTGTATTTAAATTAATCAAGTATTAAATATAAATAAACAATAATTAAATAAATGACTATCGGGTCCCTTTAGCATGTATCTTGCGTTTAACCTTTAAACGACTTTATAAATAATCAATATTATTTATAAATGTTGCTCTAGTGCTCTACGAGTATGTTTCATTATTGAGACTCTCTAGATTCAGGTATATCCGTCACGAAATCCAATTTCGTGTCCATAATTTATCCACCCGTAAATTATGACGATCACGGATAATCTTGCTGAATCATACAGGTCGAGGTCATGACAAATGTATAATTCCTCCGTCACAGGTATCCGGATAAATCCCAGAGATATAGATGTAAACGTCAAATCTCTACGGGGATTATCCAGTCGACTATTCTATTAGCAATCTCAAAAAGAATGTTTAGAACTAGATTCTAAACTATACCACGGGCCCATGGTTTTATCTGATTGCTAATCATATGGACTACCTATGCTCTGGTACACAGAACTGACGGATCCTATCTTGATACACATAGGACACCCTGAGGATCTATCTACACCCAACGAACATGCGAAGGTCTGATCTAAATAGATCGATGACGTGACTGCCATCTAAGTGTAGAAGATGTCTCATGTGCCCACAATGGCTTCTCAAGTCTAAGAATCACAAGTGATACTCAACCCGAGAAGATTCTTATTGACGTTGGTGTACCATCCATTAAGAATCTTCGGTGAGTCGTTCAGTGTTTATCCGCTATAAACACCCACACGTCTATACTAGTCTCCAAGACTTATGGTTCATTGAGAAACCATTGGAATCATAAATTCCAGTATACGACATGTACCGGTCTCAATGGGTTTACTTTACTGACCAACTAGTGTAAACCTTGACCAGGAACTGTCTGAGAATGACAACGTCATGATGCTACTTAATGTCTGTTGCGACGCTTTTGTAACAATACCATGACTAATCATTCTAAGGTAATTACGTCTTTACCATATAAAAAGATACATTATATTATAGAAACTGCATATATTATTCATAATAATAATGTTTTACATAAGTATTCAAAAGTAATACAACCGGGAATTGGCGCTCTGAGCACCAACCCCAACAAAATCTCCCACTTGCTCTAGTTCCAATATCGATTGTATCTAATACCCATCGACTCCACATGTTTATCAAACAGCTTCGGAGGTATGGCCTTCTTCAGCGGGTCTGCTACATTATCTTCACTCGGTACCTTGCACATGACAATATCCCCTCGCGAAACAATCTCTCGAATGATGTGGTACTTGCGTTCCACATGCTTCGACTTCTGATGCGCCCTCAGTTCCTTTGCTTGTGCAATGGCTCCAGTATTATCACAGTATAATGGAATCACATTCTCGATACTTGGGACAACTCCCAATTCTGTGATAAAGTTCTTTATCCACACAGCCTCTTTTGCAGCTTCAGAAGCTGCAATATATTCCGCCTCAGTGGTGGAATCTGATGTTGATCCCTGTTTGGAACTCTTCCAACAAACTGCACCTCCGTAAAGGGTAAACACGAATCCAGATGTAGACTTTCTATCATCAGGATCCGATTGGAAATCAGAATCCGTATACCCGTTAACTTGCAGTTCGTTTCCTCCATAAATTATTAACTTATCCTTAGTACCTTTAAGATACTTGAGGATATGTTTAATGGCCATCCAATGGTCATTACCTAGATTGGACTGATATCGACTAGTTACGCTAACAGCGAAACTGATATCAGGCCTCGTACATAACATGGCATACATAATGCTACCCAAACACGAAGCATAAGGTTGGTTAGACATTCTAACCTTCTCATCTTCTGTTTGTGGACACATCTTATTTGGAAGATGAATCCAATGTCTGAACGGTATGTTTGCTGTCTTACAGCTACCAAAACTATACCGTTCCAAGATCTTATCTATGTACGTTGATTGGGATAACCCAATCAGCCTCCTTTTTCTATCTCTATAGAGTTTTATCCCTAAAACATAGGAAGCTTCTCACAGGTCCTTCATGGAGAAATTCTTACAGAGGTACGCTTTTACGCTTTGTAACATACCTAAATCATTCCTAATGATTAGGATGTCATCAACATATAGGACTAAAAATACGACCATGCTCCCACTGGCCTTCTGATACACACAAGATTCTTCTGAATTCTTGAGAAAACCAGACGATCTAATAATCTCGTCGAATCGAAGATTCCAACTTCGTGAAGCTTGTTTAAGTCCATAAATGGACTTCTTAAGCTTACACATCATGCCCGAGTTTTCGCTGGACGCAAAACCTTCCGACTGTTCCATATAGATTTCTTCATCAAGAAATCCATTTAGAAAAGCCGTTTTGACATCCATTTGCCAAATCTCGTAGTCATGATACGCAGCTATAGAAAGCAAAATCCGAATAGACTTAAGCATTGCTACCGGCGAAAAAGTTTCATCGTAGTCGAAGCCAGGTCGCTGCGTGTAACCTTTTGCTACCAGTCGGGCCTTGTAAGTTTCAACCTTACCGTCAGGCCCGCGCTTCCTCTTGTAAACCCATTTACAACCGATAGGAACAATTCCTTCGGGAAACGGAGCCAAGTCCCAAACTTGATTCTCATGCATTGAGTCTATCTCGGATTTCATGGCACTTTGCCATTTCACGGAGTCGATGTCCAACATCGATTCTCTATAGGTGAAAGGATCTGTCTCTTCAACTAAGAGAACATCCATACTCTTTTCTTGTATCAAATACAAGCGTTCAGGAGGTCTAGATACCCTTTCCGACCTACGGAGTATGTGTGTTGAAGGTCCTTAATCTACTTGAACTTCAGGTTCCTCCGTTGGTTCGTTGTTTTCAGGTTGACTTCATCAAGCTCAACCTGTCTATGATTACCACCTTCTGACTAAAATTCTACTTTTAGAAATTTTGCGAAGCGAGCTACTAACACATTTCGATGCTCGATATCATAGAACATATATCCCCTCGTATTCGAAGGATATCCGACAAACCTAAACTTTTTCCCTCGAGGCGAAAGCTTATCTTGCTGAGTCACCCTGACATAGGCAGGACAACCCCAAACCTTAATATAATTAAGATTTGGTCTCCTACCGAACTATATCTGATACGGAGTCGTATGAACAGCTTTTGAAGGAATCTTGTTCAAAAGATGTGCAGCTGTTAAAAGAGAGTAGCCCCATAAATAATAGGGCAAATCTGTGAAACTCAACATTGATCGGACCATATCCAATAAAGTCCGATTTCTCCTCTTAGACACTCCATTGTGCTGTGGAGTATCTGGAGGAGTATATTGAGCGAGAATCTCATTCTCCTTCATATAATTCATGAACTCACCACTCATATATTCGCCGCCTCGATCAGATCGAAGGCATTTAATATATTGTCCAGTTTGTTTTTCTACTTCATTTCGGAACTCTTTGAACTTTTCCGATTTATATCGCATCAAATAGACATAACCGTACTGTGACATATCATCGGTAAAGGTAACGAAGTACGAATAACCACTGTGAGCAGTCTAAATTAATGGACCACATACATTAGAATGTACGAGTTCCAGTAAGTTAGTGGCGTGGTGTCCAACACCAGAAAATGGGGCTTTGGTCATCTTACCCTGAATACATGATTCACAAGTTGGATAAGATTCAATGGTAAGATCTGGTATCAAACCATTCCTAACCAATTGGGTAAGGCGTTTAACGCCAATGTGCCAAGCCGCATATGCCAAAGTTCAGTATCATTAATTACAAATAAACTACGTTTATTAACTCCAGTATTTAAAATATCTTTTGAAGTTTGCAATGTATAATGACCATGCTGGTTTGGACAACTAAGGATCTGAATATTATTTCTATCATATAAATATAAAGAACTGTTCTTAATATTAATACAAAAGCCTTCTGTATCCAATATAAAAAGTGATATAATATTAGCTACACATCCTGGTACAAAATGGCATTCATTTAACAAAAGTGTCACATTCGGCAATGAGATCTCGCATACTCCCACTGCAACTGCATCCAAAGAGTCTCCACTCCCAAATCGCAACTGCATCTCTCTGGGCTTCAGCCTCCTACTTTCCTTCAGCACCTGCAACGAATTGCAAATGTGAATGGGACAAGCAGAATCTAAAATCCAGTTGGATGTAACGGCTTCACAAGCCAAAGATAAATCAATAACTGGAAAAATAAATGTACCTGATGTAGATGCTATATCTCTCCTCAGCTGGACGATGTAATCAGGACAGTTCATTTTCCAATGCCCGACTTTGCCGCAGTGGTGGCATATGTCTTCAGAAGCCCTCTTGGGCTTAGCAATCTTTGCCTGTGGTTGAGGACCAAAAGTCTTCTTCTTCCTCCCTTTATTCTTCTTTCCCTTTGACCGGGTCTGGGAGGAAGCAGAGAGAGAAGTAGATCTCAGAGGGCGAGTCGGTACTCCCTTCTTAAGGTCCTCTTCTGCCGTGAGCAATATCCTATGTAGCTCTTGGTAGGTACAGACAGTCCCGTTCATGTTGAAGTACATCACGAACTGGCGATATGAAGCTGGAAGTGAACCAAGAATGACACTCCTACCGAGAATGTCATTCAAGATGAGATTATGTTGCCTCAGTTGATCGATCAAATTGATCATCTGAAGAACATGCGGGCTAACATCTTGCCCCTCATCCAGACGCGTATGGAACAGTTCCATTGCGACTTTGTGAACAATCACTTGTTCTTGATTCTCAAACGATTGTCTCAATCACGTCATCATACTATACGAATCTAGCATACCATGGTATTGTTTCTTGAGTTTCGGAGACAGTAAACTAAGGATGTATGAGTTAACCCTTAAATCATCATCCTTCCAAGTTTCAAAACTTGCCGTTCCTCCTCCGTTGCGTCCGCACCCACAGCAAGGGGCAACGGACCCTCAAGAACATATCCCAGCTTTTCGGAATCGAGGACAATCCTCAAATCCAATTCCCAGTCGGCGAAGTTCTCAGCGCCTTTCAGTTTGTTCGCATCAAGCATACGCGCAAACTGATTTGTGGATTGTGCCGCCATCGCCAATCTATCATATAGATCACGAAAAATGGTTAGCAGAAATTAAGCAGTTTCATATAATATCAAAAGCATAAACTAGATCATGGATTTTTAATCTAAAAATGCCCCTCCCACTAAATCATGCAATACTGTAATCCCTAAACAGAATACAAAGATTTAATAATTAAATTAAATACAAATAGTGAAAAGTGGATCCCGTGAATATATTTCAGCTCACAGCAGAGGCACGGTCTCGCCTACGTATATTCATCAGGTAGACAACTCATTTGTCAATCACTCAATAATGACTCATTGGTTTCCGGTCCTGGTCGTTTCTCGTTGTCGCTGCGAAGGCAGACCCACAAGGAGACGTACCAAGGTTAAACTCGTCAATGATAACTCAAGTCATTTACGTAATCCTGACAGTTAGGGCACGTTCAGAATTCCGCTTTCGCTTGAATTTATCTAGTATCTAATATACATCCGGTATAAATAAATCTCTATCGGCTACACCCTCACAGCAGAGGCACGGTCTCGGATGTAGTCATAGAGAAGTATTCATAAACCGTATTGACAAGACGGACCACATAACATGCATCAAATACATAATTACATTAAAAACTTATTAATTAGGGATTTTCCGCTAAGTGTCATACACCCTAAATCTAACAAATTAGATTCTAATAAGCATGCATAAAGTCAAGAAAACATGATTAAACATTGATTTAATTAAAGCTAATCATTTTAGGGGGCCTAGAATCAGACTCGCTCTGATACCATTTTGTAGGGGTTTTAGGAGCTAAATTGGTAACGCAGCGGAAGGGAAGCGGTGGAAATCAAATTTTCCGATTTCAAAATTTTTTTCTCGGATTAATTAAATAAACATATTTATTTAAATATCCAATAATCAATTATGAAATAAATTCAATAAATCATATTTAAGTGAATTTACCGAATTGCCCTTACACTTGATACTTTGTCCATTTTAGTCCGAAATTGATCAAATCAATTTTGAATGATTCTAAATCATTTCTAAGATGAACTTAGCATGTTCAAAACATCAAAACACCAAGGCAACACAAAATCCCCAAATTTCCACTCCATGGCCGAGAGCACCATTAGGGTGCCAAATTGTGCACTTTGTCATTCATGCTTCAAACACATCAAGATGTAATCCAATCAACATGAAACTTTATATGCATCATATAAACATCCTTATACACAACATAAATGAAAAGCCCCAATTTGGATGAGGTCTTAAACCCTAATTTTTCAAATTCTTCAAAATGAAACAATTAAACCAAATTGTTTAAATCAATTACTTTAATCATCATTCTTCCATCCAATCAAGTCTCAACACAATGATGAAACAACTCAAGATCAAATCTAGGTCATCTAAGAGTGGGTCAACAACTCTAGATTAGCAACAAGGTTTCCAAAACCAAAAGAATACTTATAACTACAATAGTCATAAGCTTCCTTCATCATACATGCTCAATACTTTTAACAAAACTTCCATCATCAAAAACACAAAGAATAAAGAAAAGAGTAACATAAGAACATCATAAGATGTAGCCTAGATCTTTAGGAATAATTTTCCTTTCTAATAGTAAGTTGAGAATACTTACTAAACCAAGCCTTTCCTTTGTTTTTCTTTCTTTTCACTCTAGCTTCTTTTGCTTTCTTCAATGGAGTTTTGTGTGAAAAGTGTATTAGGTTAGAAATGAAAGAAATGAAAAACAATATATACTTGTTTGGAAAAGCCCTTGGCCGAAAATGGTAAAGGCTAATACAAAAATATTAATTTCAATTTCATTTGCAATTTCATTTAATCAACTTGACATAAATATCTAAAACACTTTATTGATATTTATATTAAGTCAACAAAGGCAACTTAATCATTTTAAATCAAATACCCAAAGTTAAGATATTTATATTTTAATTAATTTAATCATTTTTAAAAATTAATTAATTAATTAATTAAATACAAATATATTAAATATATGTATTATATTTACATTAAATATCAAATACATATATTCATTTAGGATATTAGTCAAATATCTCAATTTGACTATTAATTAATGTGTATTTAAATTAATCAAGTATTAAATGTAAATACACAATAATTAAATAAATGACTATCGGGTCCCTTTAGCATGTATCTTGCGTTTAACCTTTAAACGACTTTATAAATAATCAATATTATTTATAAATGTTGCTCTAGTGCTCTACGAGTATGTTTCATTATTGAGACTCTCTAGATTCAGGTATATCTGTCACGAAATCCAATTTTGTGTCCATAATTTATCCACCCGTAAATTATGACGATCACAGATAATCTAGTTGAATCATACAGGTCGAGGTCATGGCAAATGTATAATTCCTCCGTCACAGGTATCCGGATAAATCCCAGAGATATAGATGTAAACGTCAAATCTCTACGGGGATTATCCAGTCGACTATTCTATTAGCAATCTCAAAAAGAATGTTTAGAACTAGTTTCTAAACTATACCACGGGCCCATGGTTTTATTTGATTGCTAATTATATGGACTACCTATGCTCTGGTACACAGAACTGACGGATCCTATCTTGATACACATATGACACCCTGAGGATCTATCTACACCCAACGAACAGAAGGAGGTCTGATCTAAATAGATCGGTGACGTGACTGCCATCTAAGTGTAGAAGATGTCTCATGTGCCCACAATGGCATCTCAAGTCTAATAATCACAAGTGCTACTCAACCCGAGAAGATTCTTATTGACGTTGGTGTACCATCCATTAAGAATCTTCAGTGAGTCGTTCAGTGTTTATCCGCTATAAACACCCACACTTCTATACTAGTCTCCACGACTTTTGGTTCATTGAGAAACCATTGGAATCATATATTCCAGTATACGACATGTACCGGTCTCAACGGGTTTACTTTACTGACCAAGTAGTGTAAATCTTGACCAGGAAATGTCTGAGAATGACAACGTCATGATGCTACTCAATGTCAGTTGCGATGCTTTTGCAATAGTACCATGACTAATCATTCTAAGGTCATTACGTATTTACCATATAAAAAGATACATTATATTATAGAAACTGCATATATTATTCATAATAATAATATTTTACATAAGTATTCAAAAGAAATACAATCGGAAATTGGCGCTCTGAGCACCAACCCCAACACTATCAACATCATACCTTTGACTATATGGGTAGACACTTTCCATACCCTAGGTCAAACGATGGGGATACAGTGAGGTGAGGGACCGTATCATATGTAAATCGCATACAGAATGTGTATATATCTTTCTTTCTCATTTGGGTCCCTTGGCATGTTGCTAGATGTCAACCGTGGTCATTGAAATCGAACGACCATATGATCGGAGGATAATTTATGTTCGATTAAATTATCACGATTCATTTCATGTCCAACTTGAGGGGAACCCAAAAGGTCACACACAACAAAGTCGAAATCAATGGTTAACAGTGCACAGTAAAAATTTAACAACATATATGATTGTTGTTGGAATTGTTCATAAATGGTTTAATGTGTTTAATTATTGAACAGATCGTTTATGAGGTTACAAAGTGGCTTAGGGATTGGTGAATGACGATATGGGCACTTTGGAAATTGGAAAAATAAATAAATAAATAAATAAATAAAATCTGCGTTTTTTTTATTTGTTTTGAATTCTAATTCGGCCCAAACTCTTATTAGGGATTTATAATCTCATTAAACCACTATATCAAGATCCAATGGCTAAGATTTAATTAGCATTTATCCCACATCGGATTCTTAATTAATTTTTTTGTCTTTGGAGCACCTATATAAACCCAAAGAATTCTTTACAAATTGTTACACCAAAACCTTTTATATCTTGGGTTTATATAAGTGAGAAACTCTAAAGTTTAAGAGTAAGCCACTGATTTTGAGGATCCTTAAGTCTAATTGACTAGAGGAATCTCAAGTTAAAAGTTTTGAGGTATTTGCCTAGGCTAGCACAAAGGGCAAAATACTCGTGCACTCAAGGTGTAGTCTTGCCGTTGAGTTTTGGCTTTGGTGTGTGAACCTTTGGAGGCCACACACTTGGGTGGATCTTTGGAACGTGGAAGAGCTTGCTGAGTTCGAGAAAAGCTTGTAGATTGGAGGGATGACTGGAGGAGTATTCTGTTTAAGTAAGTCTTTTTCTTTCTTTATTTATAATTGGAGTTCTTATGATAGTTAGCAAGTTTAAGTTTATGTTCTTTGTATGTTTTATGAGTTTTTATGCTTAGAATATATAGTAACATGCCTAGGCTTGTAGAATAATCAAAACAAATGGGTCTGGGCAAAGGGATAGCGGCATAATAATTTTTAATTTTCCACTGCGCACTCGCGGTCGCTTCCCAACACGAGGAGGAGATATTTGGGTGCCAAAAATGCCAAGGCAAGAGAATTGGTGTGATGTCGTCGGGAATCAGAGAGGACCGGCCCGGGGCAAAAGGAATTTAGGCCAATAGCTCAGGGAAATCCAACGCCTGAGAGGAGGCATCGGTCAAGGTTGCTCATGTTGCAAGAGGAACGACATACACCGCCTTAAACAGACCGTTGGCTCAAATAGCTCAGGAGATTTTGGATAAGGACATGCTGACTGAGCCCATCCCGAGGAGATTCTCGGTTGAGAAAAGAGATCACAAAGCCTATTGTGCACACCATAATGTGAGGGGGCATGCCATACAGAGATGTAGGGACTTGCAGAAATAAATGGGGGACCTGGTGATGAACGGCTACTTGAGGGAGTGTATTGACCATGAGGCTATGCGAATCTAATGTTGGAAAATTATGACCCATAGCATCACTATTTGTACATAACATGGTGTTGTTGTACAAATTAACTATGTGACAAAGGAAATTGCTCTTTTATCATTTGTAATTAGATTACCGGGATATACAAATGATAAGAGTCCATATGATTAGTTCCAGATTAATAAGATATGAGACAATATTAATCCACTAAGGTTTAATCATTAAAATATCCCTAGACGTAGTATTATCGAGATTGGACATCGATAATGCGGAATAGACAGTATTGCACTTGTGCGTGTTATGGGAGCATAACGGCATAGTTCTCATATATTTGGGTATTGGATACTCATGCAAGTGTAATAGGAGGTTGTGTTTACCGATGGTACGGAAACAGCTTCGCTCTGGATAGCCCCTTCAGAATTCCATTGGTCGTATGACTATGTGTCTATGGAAGTCCGTATCAGGGTAGGTGTATTTGGTCTTAACCTGAGACTTGCATCGCTAATACTTGCGACAATTAATATACTTTGTTTTTGGTCGTCCGGGGCTTTAACATGTTCTGTGTACGCCTCTTATGGGTATATTGAGAATCGTAGTGTATTGGGTGTGATGTCAAGATGGAAGTATCACTTCAGTCATATGGAGATGATGATCACGTAGGATAAAGAACTGGTACTCTTGTATGCTGCAGCTATCGGGATAATATGACTAGATCATGTTTATCCGATTATAGATACTAGTTACCAGAGATCCGATATGTGATTCGTACGGGGCAGACACAATTCCAGCCCCAGGCCTAGCATGTGACATCCGATACTGGATCGTAATAAGCAATACTACGTATACTACGCCTGGCAAAGATTACATATTCGTTTACAGAATATTTCTGGAGAATTGGGTAGGCACGATGCTTTGCTAGAAGCCAACCATGTCTTGTAAATCGGTAAGGATGTGGTACTGGGTACGCACGTATTCGGATAGTCCGATAACCGTATTTACTGCCAACATATCCAGGGATCTCTTGGGTCGCTTCACGAAGATTCACCGTTGAGATTTGACTCGAACAGAAAATTAATCTGGGATTAATTATGAGAGATAAAATTAATCTGGGATTAATTACGGTAATAAATTAATCTGGGATTAATTAAAAGAGAAAGAATTAATCTGGGATTAATTACGTTGAGAATTTATCTGGGATTAAATTCGTCGAGAAGAGAGAACTCGATTAATTTGGAATTAATCGGTAAAGTAAATTTAATAGTTAAATTAGATTTTACTATTTAATTTATTTAATTGGGCTAAAATAATATATTAGATATGTTAGTTGAAATTAGATTTCAATGCGGAATTAAAATTGGATTTTAATTCAAGCGAACAGATTAATTTAGAATTAATTCGCGAGCGACTTCCGTAATAATTTTGCTAGGCATTATTATTTAATTAAATTGGATTTAATTACGTAGCGACGGAAAATTCATTTATTCGGAATAAACGAAACCGAGCCCGAAGAACCAGCGACGTATGCGGAAGCGATACAAGGTATCGACTCTGCTTTATGGCAAGAGGCCATGAAGTCCGAAATGGATTCCATGTATACCAACCAAGTTTGGACACTGGTTGATGCACCAGAAGGCGTTAAGCCTATTGGTTGTAAATGGGTCTTCAAAAGGAAGCAGGACATGGAAGGCAACATACAAACGTACAAAGCTAGGCTTGTAGCGAAATGGTATCGTCAACGACATGGTGTCGATTACGATGAAACTTTTTCACCTGTTGCCACGATGAAATCCATTCGGATAATACTTGCTATTACTGCATATTTCGATTATGAAATATGGCAGATAGACTTCAAAACCGCTTTCCTTAACGGAAACCTTTTGGAGGATGCTTATATGCAACAGCCTGACGGTTTTGTCATGCCAAAACATGCAAACAAGATTTGTAAGTTAAATCGATCCATTTATGGATTGAAGCAAGCATCGCATTCTTGGAACCAACATTTTGATGAGATCATAAAAGAATATGGTTTCATTAATAATGAAGATGATTCTTGTGTATATAAGAAGGTTAGTGGGAGCGCACTGACATTCATTGTCCTATATTTTGATGATGTATTGCTTTTAGGCAATGGCATTCCCTTGCTACAATCGGTGAAAGCTTGGCTTTCATTAAAATTCTCCATGAAAGACCTGGGAAAAGCAGTTTTTATTCAAGGAATAAGGATCTACCAAGATAGATCTAGAAAGCTGCTAGGACTCTTCCAGAGCTCGTACATTGACAAAGTGTTAAAGAGATTCAACATGGATCAGTCTAAGAGGGGGCTGCTTCCGGTGTCACATGGCGTGTCTCTATCTAAGGACACGTGTCCTAAAACTCAAGATGAGAGAGATACAATGAGTCGGATCTCATATGCTTCCGCAGTCGGATCGATCATGTACGCCATGATATGTACGCGACCTGATGTCTCGTATGCTTTGAGCATGTGCGGTCGCTATCAGGCCGATCCAGGTGATGGTCACTGGATTGCTGTAAAGAACATCCTTAAGTATCTTAGACGAACTAAGGATGCTTTCTTAGTCTATGGGGAAGGATAACTTGAGGTAACTGGGTATGCCGATGCAAGTTTCCAAACCGATAAAGACGATTGTAAGTCGCAATCAGGTACATATTTTGTTTGAACAACAGAGCAGTGAGCTGGAAATCTTCCAAGCAAGATACTGTTGCCGATTCAACAACAGAAGCAGAATATATTGCTGCAGCTGAGGCAGTAAAAGAAGTAGTTTGGATCTGTAAATTCCTAATTGGATTAGGAGTAGTTCCATTAACAGCTGAGCCCTACCTTTATATTGTGACAATAATGGGGCTATAGCATAGGCTAAGGAACTGCGGTCTCATCAACAATCCAAGCATGTACTTTGACGTTTCCATCTGATTCGTGGGATCATACATCGTGGCGATGTGAAGATCGAGAATATCGCATTGGATGGCAACATTGCAGATCCGCTGACGAAAGTTATTTCTCAGCAAAAGTTTGAGCGACATGTACATAGTTCATGTGTTAGATACTTGAGTGATTGGATATGAGCCAAGTGGGAGATTGTTGGACAATTATGACCCATATCATCACTATTTGTAATAAACATTGTGTTTTTGTAAAAATTAACTATGTGACAAAAGGAATAGACTCTTGCCATTGCTACATAATTAATTTGTACAAAAACAACATTGTCTTTTACAAATAGTGACGCTATGGGTCATAATTGTCTAACAATCTCCCACTTGGCCTATAACCAGTCACTCAAACATCTAATACCTGAACTATGTACATGTCGCTCAAACTTTTGCTGAGGAATAGCTTTCGTCAGCGGATCTGCAATATTGTCCTCTGATGCGACCTTCTCGATCTTCACATCGCCACGATGTATGATCTCACGAATCAGATGGAAACGTCGAAGAACATGCTTGGATCATTGATGAGACCGTGGTTCCTTAGCCTGCGCTATAGCCCTGTTATTGTCACAATACAATGGAACGGGCTCAGCTGATAACGGAACTACTCCTAATCCAATTAGGAATTTACGGATCCAAACTGCCTCCTTTGCTACTTCAGTTGCAGCAATGTACTCCGCTTCTGTTGTTGAATCGGCAACAGTCTATTTCTTGGAAGATTTCCAGCTTAGTACCCGGATTGCGACTTGCAGTCGTCTTTATCGGTTTGGAAACTTGCAACGGTATACCCAGTTACCTCAAGTTCTCCATCTCCATAGATTAAGAAAGCATCCTTAGTTCGTGTAAGATACTTAAGGATATTCTTAACCGCCATCCAGTGACCATCACCTGGATCGGCTTGATAGCAACTACACATGCTCAAAGCATACGAGACATCAGGTCGCGTACATATCATGGCATACATGATCGATTCGACTGCCGAGGCGAACGGTATCCGACTCATGTTGTCTCTCTCATCTTGAGTTTTAGGACACATGTCCTTAGATAGAGTGACACTGGCAACAGTCTCCTCTTGGACTGATCCATGTTGAATCTCTTCAACATTTTGTCAATGTACGTGCTCTGGGAGAGTCCAAGCAGCTTTCTAGATCTATCCCGGTAGATCTTTATTCCTAGAATAAAGGTTGCTTCTCCCAGATCCTTGATTGTCTTTATTGCTAGCAGATGCGCGAATACATTCAAATAAATCAAAGAGATAAACATCTTCATCCTCCACAGATGATTCATCTCCCACAGCTAGGTCTTCCTCGGTTTCCTTTTTTTCCTCGAGGGTCAGGCTCTCCAACTTCATCAGCTCTTCTTCCCATTTCTCTTCTTCCTTCTTCGCAATTTCTGATGCCAGTGACTTCTCACCCATCACATCCTGAAAGATCTCAAACCCGGGCACCACGATCCCATTGACTTCCATCGGTTCAGGTTCTCCCTGATATCCCATTGCATTCATAAAGCATTCCATCAGCTTCAACCCTTTCTTCTTGGCCTTCAGCTTATCCTCATCAGACTTGTACCCCAGTCCTCTTCGAGTGGTCTGCCCTTTAAAGTTTGGCAGGGTTCCTCCTACACCTGAAGCTTTACCCGGCTCGAAATTCATTTTCTTCATGATCCTAGCCACCTTAGGATCCACCCATTCTTCAAAGGTTGCCGACACCTGGAACCTCGTGAAATGTTGTATCTCTAAAGCAGCCACAACATTATCTATTTCAGCTTTAATGGTGATGATCTCTCCTCCGTATGGAAACTTGATGGCCTGATGCAGAGTGGAAGGCACGCCCCCAAGCTTGTGAAACCATGGCCTCCCCAATAACAAAGCAAAAGTAACTGGGATGTCAAGCACAGTGAATTCAACCTCATCCTTGATCGGTCCCACCTTAACTATTGCAGCGAAAGTGCCCTCAACTCCTCGCTTACTGTCATCATATGCCTTGATAGTCATATTAGAGGGATCCAGATCTGTCGCCTTCATTCCCAATCTTGATAGGATCTTCAAAGGGCGCACATTGATTGATGAGCCATCATCCACCATTACACATGATGTCTTCTTTCCTCTCACTTCAGCTCTGATGAATAATGGTTTGTTATGATTTCTTCCCTCTGTCGGGAGTTCTTCCTCAGAAAAGTTATTGCCTACAAAGCTTCCTTCTGTACTGACCCTACAAATATTGCAGGATTAGCATCCTCTGGTACTACTATCTTGCTCAAGGCCTCAACCGCGGCCCGCCTGTGCTCCTGAGACACACACAACAACTCCCAGGTGCTCGCTTGTGCTCGGGTCTTCTTCAACTGACGCAACACTATGTCTTCCTCAGCATTCTCCATATTCTCAGCCATTTCTCTGCCTTCTGTCAACATTTCCTTGCCTTTTTCTGTAGTATCACTATAAAAACACCCGCTACATGTCATTCCTTTTACCTCTTCTTCATCACTACTGGAGAAGTCCTCCCAGAAATTATTTCCGTTCTCTACTTCATCTTCACTGTTGCTATCCCAAATCCCCAGGCAAAAGGCTTGGTGGTCAAAGGACTTGAGGACAAGGCTTTCGGGTAGGCCAGAGCTTATCATATAGGTAGGTGGTGGGACAGAGTGATAATTAGGCAGTGGGTTTCTGTGTGTATTGGGTTGATCTTTCTCGGGGTCAGGTATTTTTTGGGAGTCTATGAGGTCCTGGATTTCATGGCGGAGGCAGGCGCAACTGTCAATATCATGGCCTTTCTGTTGGTGGAAATGACAATACTGGTTCAGGTTGATATGCAGTGGTGGAGGGTGTGGAAGTGGTTTGGTCTCTAAGGGTTTCAGAAGTCCCTGTCTCTTTAATTTCTCCAGCACTTTAGACAAGGGTCTACCCACGTTGGAGAATCGCCGGTTTCAGATAGTAGTAATCTCAGCAGAAATAGGCTTGGTACCTGATGTTGCCCCAATGGGCCTCTTGTTCAGGCTATAGAACTTTCTATTCTCGGCCTCTTCTTCCTCAATATCCATGACAGTTTCCCTCAACTATCGAAAATCAGTAATCATGGAGGTCATTCTCCTCAGCTTGCCATAAATGGAGGGTTTGGTGCCTTTAATAATCATCTTAATCTGATCTTTCTCCGACGGCCGAGTCTGTATTTTCAGAAGCTGGCTCCTCCAACGATCCATATATTCATTGAAGCTTTCTTATGGCTTCTGCTTGGTATTTTCTAACTTCCGGAGTGACAAGTCGATCTTCAGATTTGTAACATACTGTTTCAAGAAGGCCTCCGCCAATTCCCTCCAATCCTCATTGATCTTCCTCTCCAGGCTGTGATACCATACCA
The DNA here is from genome assembly GCA_019454045.1 of Zanthoxylum bungeanum. Taxonomy (NCBI): domain Eukaryota; kingdom Viridiplantae; phylum Streptophyta; class Magnoliopsida; order Sapindales; family Rutaceae; genus Zanthoxylum; species Zanthoxylum bungeanum. Next base: position 185,863 of record SKCR01033181.1, read on the forward strand.
CGGGTGCCCCCTCGAGCGACATCCCAAACATTTTCGAACCTGACATTTTGACAGGCACACTGAACTCATAACAGAGACATACTGCCGGAGATGGACCATTGGGTCCCCGTTCCCATTAAACTTGGCTATATCCGGCATTTTAAACTGAGCTGGTAACTGTTCCTCAAACGTCATTGCCTCATAATCCAACAGGTCTTTGTGCTTGCCCCTCATCTTACGGGTAACCGACTCTACCTGATCTCGGAGTTTCTACAGTTCAGTTTGAGACCCTGCCATTTTCCCCGCAGCATATTCAGCCATATCATCATCAAAACCCGGGATATCATCATTCAATCTAGTCGGAGGGTCTTCAAGCCTCTCATTCTCAGAGTTACCCCCAGCACGGGGCACAACCATATTGGCCATAGCAGTAGTCAAGGCTTGCAACTGTTCAGTAACCTTGGTGAGATTGGTCTCTAACTGATCCATACGGGATACCTCGTTCTCTGATTCACTCATGTTTGCTATCGGCCTTTTGATGAGTCTTCCCTCTTTCCTAACCCAACGAGAATCTATGGTGTCTTTTAAAATTCTCATTCAGTATGTATGCGTGCAATGCATGGAATATATAAGTCGGCCTCTTGTCATTTTAAAGTTTCAATCACATTATTGCAAGGTGTAAACTTGTCCCAGTTGAAAAGGCCCAACATGTTTACAACTTTTCGATAACGTGGCTAAACAACTTCAAATGATAAGGGGCCCAAACACAGGATGGCCCATCGGCATTTTAGAAACTTTTAGCCCAATTGTCATAAGATACGAACTCATCCCAGTTTAAATGGCCCAACAAGTTCGCATTTCTGACAAGAAGTCCAACTGAATCCAAATGATGATGGTCCTAAGCATAAGCATAAAGAAACCATTTCAACAGAGTGGCCCATCAGCATTTTAGAAACTTTTAGCCCAATTGTCATAAGATACAATCTCATCCCAATTTAAATGGCCCAACAAGTTCGCATTTCTGACAAGAAGTCCAACTGAATCCAAATGATGATGGTCCCTAAACACAAGCACAAGGAAATAGTTTCTATTGGTCATACAACTATGGTCTACGTGTGGGTTTGCGGGAGTGTAGACAAAAGCTTTCATTGGCGAAGGATTGCCCACAACTAGGTCTCTCACTCAAGGGTTCAAGCGACCAAGTGAGCGCACCTTTTTTATACCTTACGGTACGTGCCAACGAGTTATGATACGTGACTGGCTGTCAAATGGATTTCCTATTGAAGATTCCCCAGAGGGATGGGGAGCGAACTCTCTTAAATACCCAAGCCTCTTAGGCTCTTATCGCCTTGGTGATAGGAATAAACAACAAGTCCTCCAAATTCGTCCATCACAGTAAGCTTCGAGTAGTGATTATCTAGGTGCCTTTGCAGTTTTTCCTTATAGAAAGGTAGTGAATGAAGAAAGACACCAAACCATTACTTAGCTCTAATAATGCCTTTGATTAAACCCCTTCAACCCACGATAGACACAGTTAACTAAAGCACAAACCACAATCACTACAAGAATTTATTTCAGGGCCAATTCTCTATCCCAAGTGGAGTCGCCAGACTGTAGGACACAGAAATCAGTGACGCTGTTCTAGGCTCGCGGCCTGGTTGGGAGTACAGAGTAGCCCACGGGGGAACTAAATCGGAGAACTAAAAATGGAGTCGCCACCCGGTGTGAACCGGGAAAATAATTTAAGGCCGCATTCACCCCTCGCAAGGGAAGACCTCAAACCGTTGGGTTCAGAATGGTCCCTTACTTATGCCACTTGTAATGAAAGGATTTATGCAATAGTACAACCAAATCTCATGTAACACGTACCAGATAATTTAAGCAACATGCAAGTTTGCACACCTATAATCGTAAATGAAAGAAATGAAGGCAAACATAATTCATGAACGTATTAAACAAAAAAGTGCAATAATGTAACTAATAACAACTATAATAAAAGTGAGCACACGATCTCATGAGCGTATCGAATAAATAAATACGAAAAATATAAATAAACAATAACGGTAAAGGCATAAATATTAAAGAGAGCTAACTAAGCATATGATAGGGAAGAGAATGACTAAGGAAACAAACATACATGAAACATGATGAAGGAATATGTCCAGTGTGTGCACGTTCGTGTAGCATTCGTAAACGCGTTCGAACGGTAACCAGAATGCAAGCGTTCGAGTAGCGTTTGATAACGCGTTCGAACGATAAACAGAATGTCCGCATTCGTATAGCTTTTGATAACACGTTCGAACGGGATAAGACCTGATGCATGATACAATAAAATAAATGTGCATTCGATTAGCGTTCATAAACGCATTCGAACGGTAAACAGAATGCAAGCGTTCGAGTAGCGTTCGATAACGCGTTCGAACGATAAACAAAATATCCGCGTTTATATAGCGTTTGATAACGTGTTCGAACGAGATAAGACCTGATGCATGATACAATAAAATGCATGCGCGTTCGAGTAGCGTTCTGAGACGCGTTCGAACTGAAATGAGACAGAATACATACTTTCGTGTAGCGTTCGTAAACGCATTCGAACGGAATGAGGCATGATGCATACGTTCGTGTAGCATTTGGAAACGTGTTCGTACTAGATTGCCAAAATGGAATCTGAAATGACACAAACATATATATGGATAAACAAATACATGATGTAGGACCTCGTATGCCCGATTGAACATATTTCACATTCATTCAAGTGTACTTCGTCTGGCACGGCAAAACATCGTGGCAAATGTAGCCTTTAGGCTTTTCATCCCTCAAGGTGGAGGATCTTTAATCCAACTTGATTTGCCCATGCGCATTACACTATGATACATGATTTAACTAGGAGATGGCATACAGAAAGCAAATAACAGAATAATAAAAGGCTCGGAAAAATGTCATGGTAAAAGGCAGCCTTTTAGGCTTTTCTTCCCTCAAGTAGAGAACTTTTAGACCAACATAATAAGCCCATGCGCATTATATTACAATGCATATAAATAAATAAGACAATGATATGGGACTTCGTATGTTCGATTAATAGAGGACCTTTAATCCACCCTAGTCAAACCCATGCGCATTAAGCAATGATATGTGGATAACAAAGTAACGATATAGGATATTGGATGTCCGATTGAACACATCTCACGTTTAATCGAACATGCCTCATCCGGGACGGCAAGACATTGTGATAAAGGTAGCCTTTAGGCGTTTCCCTCGGATAGAGGACCATTAATCCACTTTAGTCAAGCCCATGCGCATTATGACTATCAATACATAAATAAATAAAACAACCACATGCGGAAAATGGATGACGGGATTACAAGCAATAAATGAACGGAAATTAAATAACAAGACGAAATATGCATTTCAAAGTTTCTCGAGTGGTACGTGGAGTTGTTTCCCAAGTACAAACCGCACTGTCGTCCATTCAGATTCGGCTATGAAATTTACGTCTAGGTTTCCATCCGATATACCACAAGAGACAACACATATTCCATTCATTGAAGGACCACAACATGTATCAACAAACGACTCTCATGCGAAGGAATTCTAATAAACAACAAAAAAAAGATGAGAATCAATAAGAGGGTGCCCTCAGGTCTAACCTCTTAGGTCATCTCTCGAAAGTTCATTACACGGTCGTCGGAAGGATTGATGCTCTGCAACTCCTCTGGTTCACTAATCCACTACTTTTGTTCGTTGCTTCGCTGTTTTGAGTTGTCATTTCCTCTATTTTGCCACTGTCTCTCACAGTTTTAAGGTGAAAGAGGGTTGGTTTTCTGGACTGTTTTTAAGTGCAGTTTTTGGTGTAGTTTCAATGATGGTTAAGGACTGATTTTCTCTTCTTCTTTTTGTAAATATACTAGGGTTCCTTCTTCTTTTCTGTGTGTGTGTTTTCTGAGATGATCTAGGGTGTTTTTTGGAGAGCTTGGGTGTTAGTGCTTTGCAGAATTCTTTGTAATTTCCATGGATGTGCTAGGGTGTGAAGGGTTGGTTTAGATGTCTTTTTATAATGGTTTGCTAAGGTTTCTAGGTAAGGAAGGGAATCCTCCAAAAAAAGGAAGTGTTTTGATTGGTTTATGAAAGGAAGAGATGTGTTTAATTTAAGGAGTGAATATCTTAATTGGTGTTTGATTAGGGAAGGGATTTGATTAGATTATGAAGAGATTTGATTAGATTATGAAGGGATTTGATTAGATTAGGAAGGGATTTGATTAGATTAGGAAGGGATTTGATCTAATTAATTTAGTTTAATTTGTGACATGTATTTTAAATATTATAATTATTTTTGGATGGGTTTCGGTGGGCTAATTGGGCTTGGGCGTGAGGCTAGCAACAAAACCAAAAGTACCGACACCGTTCGAACGCCGATTCGAACGCTACACGAACGCCCGTAATCTGCTTGACGTTCGAACGTGTTCACGAACGCAGCACGAATGCGAAAGCAGTGAACATGTGAATTGAATTCGATGACATACTTATTCTGAATTTCCCCTTCCGACATTCGTTTCCCGCGACTTCCGCAACCTAAAGAGTAGTGCCTCCGTACGAGACTCATCATCGGGACTTATATGCAAAAATTCAGTGCCTACATTATATGTTTGAGATTCGTTTATATTCAAAATATAAAGACCATTATTAACATCGATTGTACATATCAAAATGTCATCTTTATATATAAAACACCCATTGTTTTTTAATACAAAGGTATACCCACATCGGGTTAAACTAGATACAAAGATGATGTTTCTAGTCAAACTAGGTACAAAATAACAGTCATCTAATGTAATTACATGCCCCAAGGGCAGATTCAAAACATGGGTGCCAACAGCCAAAACATCGACTCTCGTCCCGTTTCCAACTTGTAGGTCAATCTCACCTGAAGCCAATCTCCTGCTAATCTGCAGATCCTGCACATCAGTACATATGTGAGTACCACATCCAGAATCAAAAATCCAATTTTTAAAACTAGTAGTGGATATGTTTATTTCAATAACAAACATATCTGAAGTCGGAGCCTTGCCCGCCTTCATTTCCTTCATGTACGCCTTGTACATATGGCAGTCACGCTTCCAGTGACCCCGTTTGCCAAAATATAGGCAGACATCTTGGGATATGTCCTTAGTCTTCCCAGAAGATCGTGATGATTTAGCCTTGCCCTTCTTTTTCTTTTTCTTCACACCCCCAGAAGCCTTCGACCAAGCCTTGGCATTCTGGGATGTCGAAGTAAGATGCGCCTCGCGCTTCTTGCCTTTCAGAAGCTCTGGCTCATCCTTTTTCAGCATCGCCATCAACTCTCCAAGAGTCTTCTCTTGGTTCATCATATTGTAGTTCATGATGAACCCGCCCCAGTAATCGGGCAGAGACTGTAAGATCAAATCTATAGAAGTCTCAGCCTCGAAGGTAATGCCCAGCTGACCTAGCTGTTCAATGTCAGCAATCATCTGCGACACGTAGTGCTCGAAAGATGTACCCTCTGACATACGCGAGCGAAAGAGCTTCTTTTGTAATTCGTACTTTTGAGATCTAAGATTAGATTTGTGAAGATCCTTCAATTTTAGCATCATGTTATAAGGATCCAATCCTTTGTTCTAATGAAGAAATTGAGGAGTCATTGCAGCAAGCATGACAGACTGAGCAGTAAAGTTATCATCTCGATGAGTCTTCCAAAGCTCATGATCTACTACCCGCTCATGTCCGGGCTCAGGCCCGAGAGGTCTCTCTATAACATAAAGTAACTTCTCAGATCCCAGGACTATCCTGAGATTCATTTCCCAGTCTGAAAAATTAGAGCCCTTAAAGACATTCTCGCCCATGATTATATCCTTAACGTTAATCTTTCCAGCCATCTTGATTGCTATAGTCGAACTATCCAATCAATGATTTCGAGTACCCTCAAAATGTAATGGTTACTATAGTCCAACTATATAACCAACTACAAGTGGAGTATTGTCTTGTACAGTCTAACTGTTCAAAGAAAGCAATAAAAGATATTAGTCCAACTAATATATATATAACGTGAAAGAAAAATAAAAGAGCGCGTATTAGCGAGTATTAAACGAAATTACAAATTTAATACTGGCCTCCCACTATTTTTCGGCGAGCCTCTAACCCTCTGTTGAGTACTCGGGAAACCTAGTTTCCTAGTGGGCTAGGATCCCGTTAAATAACAATTATATCGAACTACAATTTTAAATCCAATTTAAATTGTATCCAATACTAATTCATGTTTAATTCCAAATTAAACAATTACACTTATAATAGTGTCTTTTAGACTTGGATTCCAAATCCAATCCAAATGGGTCTCAAAGGCCCAATTAGTATCCAATACTATTTCATCAAGTCCAATGGGCTTTCAATTGATTATTTAGGCATGGACTTTGGCCATTATGGATCCAACCCAAAATTCCAAGGCCCATTTAGGAATCACCCTATGCCATAAAATCAATTTTGGCCCATTAGGCCCAATTAAATTATTAAAGGCCCAAAGTCATATTTTGGACTTTATGGAAATGTTTTAGGCCCAATTGCATCCAACCCAATTGTCCAAAATCATAATTGGCCCAACCAAGCTCATTAGCCTAAATACAACAAATTAAATTAACATAATATTCCAAATATCATATTAATCCAATTAAAGTGTAATTAACACAATTAATTAATTAATCTAATATTTCCAAAATATTAATTAATCTAATTAATCACGCTTTACTATTAATCCATGTCCAACACAAATTTAAGCAAAATCGATTCAACCAACATGCTTCATACTCACGGCAATTGCAAGAAATAACATTCAATTTTGATTTCAATCCAATTAAATCAACAATTAACATTCATTTCATGCCTTAAACACATCCAATTGTCTAATTTTCAAAAAAATCACCATGAGTATTCTAGGGCAAAGTTTCGGCCAAGGTAAGATTTTGGGGAAAATTAATCTAATCAATTTTTCACAATCCAATTATGCATAACTCTAAGTCATCATCATCCAACCATAACCAAACAATCAATTTAGAAATATACATGCTCCAAGCAAAATCCCCAAATTAAAGTGTATAAACCCTATAATTCAAATCAAGTTTAGATGGCTCATGATACCATTGTTAGTGTCTCTAAGACATGCCAAGGATCTCTAAACATGATTATAGTGTGAATTTAATAAGTAAGTTGCGGAATACTTACATTGATTAGTTGAGTGAAATTTCAAAAATTTCTCTTTGAATGTTGAAGCTCCAAGCTTTGTTGAGTTTTTCCAACTCTTGGGTGAGTTTCCTTATCACCTTGTAAGACTCCTCAAGTGATAGCTTGAAAGAAATTTTGAAGAAAAATTTCTCTAAGAGAGAGAGCAAGGTCACATTTTTGGCAAGAAAGAGAGAAGATGAATAGTTCCAAACTTGTTTCAAAAACTTATGTGTTGAGTGTTAAAATATGCCTTTTATAAATGCCAACCACTTTCATCACAAATAGTGACAAGTTGATGTAAGTTAAGTAGGTCCTACCACTTTTAAATTCCAAATTTAAGTTGGCTCACACAACTAGACTTTGGGCCCGGGTTCGTTTAATCCGATTAAACGAATTTTCCGTCGCTAAATAATTAAATCCAATTTAATTAAATAATAATGCCTCGCAAAATTATTACGATAGTCGCTTACGAATTAATTTCAAATTAATTCATTCACTTGAATTAAAATCCAATTTTAATTCCGTATTGAAATCAAATTTCAATTAATATATCCAATATATTATTTTAGCTTAAATAAATAAATTAAATAGAAAAATCCAATTTCACTATTAAATTTATTTTATCGATTAATTCCAAATTAATCGTGTTCTCTCTTCTAGACGAATTTAATCCCAGATAAATTCTTACTGTAATTAATCCCAGATTAATTTTCTCTCTCATAATTAATCCCAGATTAATTCCATTCGAGTCAAATTTCATTGGTGAATCTTTGGGAAGCGACCCAAGAGATTCCTGGATATATTGGCAGTAAATCCGATTGTCGGACTATCCGACACGTGCATACCCCGTACCACGTTCTCACCGATTTACAAGACATGGTTTACTTCTAGCAAAGCACCGTGCCTACCCAATTCTCCTGAAATATCCACCGAGGAATATTATATGTATCAGGCATAGTAATACTAATGTAATGTGCAATACGATCCAGTATCAAATGTCAAATGCTAGGCCTAGGGCTGGCTCTGTGTCTGCCCCATACGAAGCATATATCGGATCATGAGTAACTAGTCTCTGTAATCGGATAATCATGACCTAGTCATATTATCCCGATAGCTGCAGCATTTAAGAGTACCAGTACCGTATCCTGTGTGACCATCATCTCCATATGACTAAAGTGATACTCCCATCTTGACATCACATCCAATACACTACGATTCTCAGTAAACCCAGTACAGGCGTACATAGAACCTGTTAAAGCTCCGGACGACCAATACCAACGCAAACTGATTGTCGCAAGTATTAGCGACGTAAGTCTCAGGTTAAAGATCACATACATCTACCCTGATTTGAATTCCCATAGACACATACTCATACTACCAATGGAATTCCGAGTGGGTCTATCCAGAGCGAACTGTTCCTGGTCCAACGGCTAACAGAACCTCTTATCACACTTGCATAAGTATCCAATACTTAAACATATGAGAACTATGCCGTTAAGCTTCCATAACGCGCACAAGTGCAATACTAGTCTATTTCGCATTATCGATGTCCAGTCTCGATAATACTACGACTAGGGATATTTAATGATTAAACCGTTTGTGGATTAATACTGTCTCATATCTTATTAATCCAATTTAATCATAAGGACTTTTATCATTAATAATCCAAGTAATCCAATTACATAATCATAAAATAACAATTTCCTTTTGTCACATAGTTAATTTGTACAAAAACACAATGTTTATTACAAATAGTGATGTTATGGGTCATAATTGTCCAACACTGACCCGACCTATTAAAGAATGAAGGAGGAGGATCGGGTGCTATTCCTCTTGGCTCACTGACCCGAGGACCGAGGTCGGGGTTGTAGTATCTTATGTTTATGTATGAATGACGTAAGCCCTATATGAAAGTTTGAGCCTCTGGTAGGCTTATATGACGGAAGTTGGTAAGAGACTTTCCTTCTGACACACGAAACATCGTTGGAGTGGTTGAATTGTAGGCTGTCACGTAGGTAGAACGTGTAGCAAAGGATAAAGGTTGGAATGATGGTTTTTCTGACTAAGGGTGGTTGAGTCAGAAAACCAGTGCTACTGTTTGCATAACAAATGGGGGAAATGAGCATGTGCGACATTGACAAGTTGACGTGAGCTGACGTCATGAGTTGGTGGAACAGTGGATTTGATGTAATAAATTATCTTAATATATATAGATATATGTAGGAGAGATATGTCCCTTAGAAGTGCCTTTTGGGAAAGATACAAAAGTGAAGAGACATATCCTCTAAATTTAAAGGATGTATCTCTAAGACTTTAGAGGCATTAGGAAATGGTATAACCCTTAGGAGGGTTAAACCTTAAACCAAAGGGTATCTTCAAAGACACACTTACATGACTATAAATTAAGAGGCCTTGAGATTGTTTGAGAAATCCATAAAATCATATAAGTCTTTCATTATTTCAAAGAGTCATCTTGAAAAGAGAGAGTTTCCTTCATTTTCATTGTTCAAGTTCTTGTGGAAGGAGTGTCTCTTCTACAAGAAGCATCCAAGTAATCCTGGGAGAACATTAGTCAAAAAACCATCCGTAGAGCACCGAGGTGGGGCTAATAAGTTCTCAAGGACAGAGGCAACTCGACTTGGATTCAAGTTTTCAGGTTTTTCTAAGTTTTATGGTTTATGTTCAATTTTGATGCATGTTAGTGAATGTTTTAAATTGATTGATGCATGTTAATTTCGTTTAATAACACAAATTATACCAACAATCTTAAGAAATTATTACATTTTAAGTGTTGTTAGATGAAATTTTACATGTTGTAATTGTCAATTTTCTGGAAAATGTGTTATGTGCATGAAAAATATGGATAGGCATTCGAACGCCCAATGAACGCGTAGGTAAAAATCCTGGTTTTCGCAGTTTCGTTCGAACGCATCGTCAAATGCAACTCGAACGCCAGTCTTCTACCAAAGAACATTGGAACACGTTTACGAACGTAACACGAACTTGAACTCTCTGGAAAACTTCGTTCGAACGCATTTACGAACGCAACACGAATGTGAACTCTCTGGACAACTTCGTTCGAACGTGTTACGAATGCTACACGAATGTGACACTAACGAAATTAGTTTTGGAATTATTTTAGATTCAAAAAATAATAACATAGACTTAGATTATATTACCATGGCATATATGCAATAATGTTAACTTAGCAAAATCATATATTGTATTATTATAAACTTGGTAGTATAAGTTTAAGTTAATATTAGAGTGTTCAATTATCACAAGCATATACATAGTGATAAAGTTGAAAATTAATTGTGTCTTACATACTTGGCTGAGAATTAAAAGTGTAACTTTACACAAGTAATTTCATCCAAGTTTGATTGACTTATACATATACAAATTTACCCATATTTATTATTATATTATGAATAGAAGTGTAATACTAAGTTTGAATGTCTAAGATATTCTATTGAGAAAGTGTTTAAAGGATATTTTATCAACAAGGCGATAAGATCCTAAGTGGGCAGAGATTAAAGTGGTTACTCCGGACCCCCATGATCCTGTGGGAATATTCCTTTATTCATTTATCATAAGAAACCTTAGTCGTAAATTTAAGAACTTGTATTATTTGGTACTACTGTCCAATATAACAACAAGTGGATTCTTAGTATATCGTTTAAACAATATCATACGTTTGATCGTTGTGTAATTTATCTTTTGTAGACTTATTGATTACTATTTTTTTTTCAGTTACACATGGCTAGCGGGAATATCACAGTACCGGTCTCTCATGGAGAAAAATCAGAAAAGTTTGGTGGAGTAAACTTTAAAAAATGGTATAGCAAAATGTTGTTCTACCTGACAATACTGCAGTTGGCTAAATACCTCAAAGATCCTCCGGGTCCCGTGGAGGGAGAAACTGAAACAGCCAAGTAACTGCGAGAATAGACATGGTCGTCTAGCAACTTCTTATGCAAGAACTACCTATTGGGAGGACTTGACAATACACTGTACAATGTGTACCAATGCATGACTTCTGCGAAGATTCTTTGGGAATCTCTCGAGAAGAAATACAAAATCAAGGATACCAGACAGAAGAAATTTGTCGTGGGTAAGTTCCCGGACTACAAGATGGTAGATACAAGGACGGTGATGTCTTAATTGGGTGAACTTCAGTTAATCATTCATGAAATGTTGGATGAGGGAATGAACCTCTGCGAGACATTTCAAGTTGCCACAATCATTGAAAAGTTTCCTCAATCATGGAAGGACTTCACGAGCTATCTGAAACATAAAAAGAAACGTATGAGTCTTGAAGACCTTGGAGTTTGATTGAGGATCGAAGAGGACAATAAGAAGTCCGAGAAGGCAAGCTACAAGACTATGGAATCTAAGGTCAATATCATCGAGGGTGGAAATGGTAGTAAAAAGAGAAAGAACAGTGAATATGATTCTTCCCAAGCAAACAAGAAGTTCAAGGGGAAGTGCTGCATCTGTGGAAAAAGCGGTCACATAGCAAAGGACTGTAGAAATAAGAAGTCTCAGGACAAAGGCAAGAAAAAGAAAAATGAGGCCCATGTCACTGAGGATGAGTAGCTAACTGATGAGATCTCAGAGATGAACCTCTCAACAGTTGTAACAGAATCCAACTTGGTTGGGAATCCGAGAGAATGGTGGGTAGACACTGGGGCTACTCGTCATATTCGTGTTGATAGCAAGATGTTTTCCTCTTGTCAGAAGGTTGATGGTGGCGATCACCTGACAATGGGAAACTCGTATATCTCTACAGTGGTTGGACAAGGTACAATGGTTCTAAAGATGACATATGGGAAAGAGCTTATATTGAAGAATGTTTTGCATGTTCCTGATATTCGGAAGAACTTGGTTTCTAGTTCACTCCTTAGGAAAAATAGTTTTAAGCTTGTATTTGTTTATGATAAGTTTATATTGACCAAGAATGATGTCTATGTAGGAAAAGAATACCTCACTAAAGGCCTTTTTAAGTTCAATGTAATGACTTTCAATCAACATAGTGCTAATAATAAAGCTACATCTTCCGCATATATTATTGAGTCACAAAATGTATGGCATGGGAGGTTAGGACATGTTAATTATGATACAATGCGTAAATTAATTAACATGAACCTTATACCTAAATTTACAATCGATAACCAACATAAATGTGAGGTATGTGTTGAAGCAAAAATGAACAGAGCATCATTTCATTCCATAGAAAGAAGTTCTGAACCCTTAGAACTTGTGCACTCCGATGTGTGTGATATGAATGTTGTGCAAACAAGAGGCGGTGAAAAGTACTTTGTCACTTTTATCGATGATAACACAAGATTCTGTTATGTGTATTTGCTGAGGAGCAAAGATGATGCTATTGAGAGCTTTATACACTATAAGAATGAAGTTGAAAATCAACTTGGCAAGAAAATAAAAAGAATCAGAAGTGATAAATGAGGTGACTATGTGTCACAATTTGGTGAATATTGTTCAAAACATGGAATTATTCACGAAAGTACTGCCCATTATTCGCCTCAACAAAACTGATTGTGGAACGCAAAAACCAAACATTGAAGGAAATGATGAATGTCATGTTGACAATCTCTAGTTTACCCCAAAACGTGTGGGGGGAAGCCTTGCTTTCCGCCAACTACGCTCTGAACAAGCTACCTCACAGAAGATTGGACAAGACACCATATGAATTGTGGAAAGGTCACGTACCTTCCTACAAATATATGAAAGTGTGGGAGTGTCTCGCCAAAGTTATGGTTCCTAAACCTATGAAGGTTAGAATATGACCCAAGACTATTGATTGTATATTCATTGGATATGCTCACAACATTAGTGCGTATCGATTCTTGGTACATAAGTCTGACATTCCTGACATCAAACCAAATATGATAATTGAGTCAAGAAATGCGACATTCTTTGAAGAGACATTTCCTTGTAAGGAAAGACATCAAAAGAACTATTGATACTGTTAAAGGCAGTGATCAAGTTGACCAAGAATCAGATCAACATGAAAATATTGAGGAAAATGAACTTAGACGTAGCAAAAGAGCTAGAACGTATAAGTCATTTGGACCTGATTTTCTATGATACTTGTTAGAAAATGAGCCTCAAAGCTATAAAGAAGCAATGTCTTCGTCGGAGGCACCTTTGTGGAAAGAGGCTATCAATAGTGAGATTGATTCTATCCTACAAAACCATACTTGGGAGTTGGTTGGTCTTCCTCCAGGTTGTAAGCCACTGGGCTACAAATGGATTTTTAAACAAAAGATGAAACTGGATGGATCAATAGATAAGTACAAGGCAAGACTTGTCATAAAAGGTTATAGACAAAAAGAATGACGTGATTACTTTGATACTTATTCACCAGTGACCCGAATCACGTCAATCAGAATGCTCATAGCCATAGCAGCTATATGTGGTCTTGAAATATATCAAATGGATGTAAAGACGACATTCTTAAATGGTGAACTAGATGAAGAGATTTACATGGACCAACCAGAAAGTTTCAATATTCCTGGACAAAAATAAAAGGTGTGCAAACTTATAAAGTCCTTATACGGATTAAAACAAGCACCTAAACAATGTCATGGAAAATTTGACAAAGAGATGTTGTCAAGTGGGTTCAAAATCAACGAGTGTGATAAGTGTGTATACATCAAATCAACTCAAAAAGGTTATGTCATTGTGTGTCACTACGTAGACGATATATTGATAATTGGTAGTAATCATGAGATGATTCAGTCTACCAAGAAAGTATTGACCAGCAAATTTGATATGAAAGATTTATGAATAGCTGATGTGATCTTAGGAATTAAGATTTCCAGAACATCAGATGGGTATATATTATCTCAGATTCATTATGTTGAGAAGATACTTGAGAAATATGATAAAAGAGATCTAAATGTGGCTAGAACTCTTGTGGACCTAACTCTTCATTTATCAAAGAATACTGGCTCAAGTGTATCACAATTAGAATATTCGAGAATCATCGGAAGTCTGATGTATCTCACAAATTGCACACGACCTGATATCGCTCAAGCTGTAAACAAGCTTAGCATATATACGAGCAATCCAGGACATAACAACTGGAAATCCATATTAAGTGTTTTGAGGTATCTAAGAGAAACTTCAAAATATGAACTGCATTATACGAGATATCTTGTTGTTCTAGAGGGATACAACGATGCTAACTGGATATCTGATACATTGGATTCCAAATCTACGAGTGGATTTATTTTCACATTTGGTGGTGCAGCCATGTAATGGAAATCCTCGAGGCAAACATGTATTGATCGGTCTCCTATGGAATCAGAGTTCATACCATTAGACAAAACAGTGGAAAAAGCGGAATAGCTTTGAAATTTCCTAGAGGATATTCCAAATTGGCCAAAACCAGTGCCAACGATAAGCATACATTGTGATAGTCAATCGGCTATTTGGGGAGCCCAAAATATAATATATAATGGTAAGTCTCAACACATACGTCGCAGACATAATACCATACGACAACTGCTCTCAAGTGGCATAATTTCGATAGATTATGTCAAATCAAAGGAAAACCTAGCAGATCCACTTACTAAAGGTTTACATAGAGAGTAAGTTGAGAAGTCATCGAGGGGAATGGGCTTGAAGCCTATAAATTAAGAATTGTCATTGTGGAAACCCAACCTAATTGACTGGAGATCCCAAGATCTAGGTTCAAAAGGGACAACTAAAACTTTGTGCAATTCAAAACAAACACTGTAGAGTTTTATACTCGTTCCCATTCCTGAAATGACGCAGAGTGCTGTCTATCAAGGCTAGGATAAGCTTAGGCTTTTAATGATCACTGCATTAGGAGACGAGTCCTAATGAGGGTTAAGGTAGATTGCCTCTTTATAGTAGATCACCTATTTCAAGTAAGAAGTGAGGCTACTTCCATGGGAGTTTTTAAAGGCTGAATTCCCTAAAGTACTTGATGAATCCATGACCAATGTTCAAGGCCGAAATGAACATAAACGTAGAACGAGAAATGGTCGAAGTAAAGCTGTTTGTTGGAAATTGTCTTGGTTTACACCAACGGCAGAACAGTTCAAGACTATGGGTCATTGGTTTAAGTAAATCCGATTGTCATTCACTAGGAAAAGTTCAAGGCGAAAGCTACATATTTCGATGCAGTTTTATTTCACGGAAACTCTCTTTAGTGTCTGCATTAACATTAAGAGAATTGTGGGGGATTGTAATAAATTCTCTTAATATATATAGATATATGTAAGAGAGGTATGTCTCTTAGAACTGCCTTGTGGGAAAGGTACAAATGTGAAGTGACATATCCTCTAAATTTAAAGGATGCATCTCTAGGCCTTTAAAGGTATTAGGAAAGGGTATAACCCTTAGGAGGGTTACACCCTAAACCAAAGGGTGTCTTCAAAGACATCCTTACATGCCTATAAATTAAAAGGCATTGAGATTGTTTGAGGAATCCAGAAAATCATTTAAGTCTTCCATTGTTTTAAAGTGTCATCTTGAAAAGAGAGAGTTTCCTCCATTTTCCTTGTTCAAGTTCTTGTGGAAGGAATGCCCCTTCTACAAGAAGCATCCAAGTAATCTTGGGAGAACGTTAGCCACAAAAACATCCGTAAAGCACCGAGGCGGAGCTAATAAGTTCTTAAGGACATAGGCAACTCGACTTGGATTCAAGTTTTTAGATTTTTCTAAGTTTTATGGTTTATGTTCAATTTTTATGCATGTTAGTGAATGCTTTAAGTTGATTAATGCATGTTAATTTCGTTTAATGACACATATTATACCAACATTTGAGAGCCTATATAAAGGAGTGGAAGATTCAGTTTCGAGGGTTGGTTCCTTTTGATTAGCAATTTCTACATTTTACTATTTGTAAAGAGAGCCCGAAAGTTTAGTGATAGAGAGAGAAAGATGGTCGGTCTTGACCTGAGCTCGTAATAAATTTTTTTTTTTTTTGCTCTCGTTGCCGTAGGTTTGAGTCACTCTCCGCCGAACCACGATAATCCTTTATTTTCTTTATTATTTTCTATTTGCTTGCCAAGTTTGATTTGGTTCCCAACTAACCAAACAAATTCACCGCTTGTGGGAGATTTTTGCAAGGGATCGAGTTCCTAAATCGTCCTTGAAAAAAAAAAAACAACCATCAACAAAAGGAAATCTCATACTCATGCACAACTTGATTTCAAGTGATCCCAAAATTCACATAATTGTATTGAAAAAAAAAAAAAAAAACTTGGCGAACGGGGGACCGATGAAAGTTGCAAAACTAAATCTCGAGTGAATATTCTTCTAATTGGAGTCATAATAGCCTCTAGCTATCATTCATTTTCAAGCCATAAGTAACAGAAAGGAGTGGACCTGGCTTCATCCACAGGCAAGATCTCTTTGATTCTCTTTGTTTTCTGTTGATGTTGAAATATTGATATTTCCTTTTCAATTTTCCTGGCCCCATTTCAGCTTTCTCATAAAAGCTTTCCCCATCTAATCTTTGAGCTTTCCTCTCTCCACCTTTCACAATGTGCAATTCCAAGTTATATAAAGTTAAAAAAAATAAAAAATAAAAAAACAAAGATTCTCTTGACAGTGTACTTTTTGTGCAACACTAAAAATTTGTTTGGCCTTGACCTCTCAAGTTTGTGTCTTTACCTCGACATAAGAATCCTGAAAAAAAATAGCCTACAAAAAATCAATTTCAGCGAGGTTTCCACAGCCAGAAAAAGCATAATATATGATTTATATAACCCCACAGGATAAGGGTAAGTAGATTTCTCTCTTCCCTCATACAGAGTGATTGTATACATTTACAAGATGATCAAAAAGAAATTCTTTGTGGCTCGAGTAAACCAATCCATATTCATAAACTATGGGGGCGAAAAAATATCCCAGCACTGGGAGCTAAGCATAGAAATTCAAGCTTAGTCACATCATAATGGGGCACACGTACAAGTGATGAAATTTTTTTGTTTCTCAACACTAGAAACATGGATTGATAACGTCTAAAACAAATGTATGAACTCTCAATGCATCGACTGAACTTAACTAAGTATGATAGCATTTTGCTTGTGGGTAGGGATGATAGGCACTAGAAAAGCTGCTGCCAGACACTGCGGTCTACTCTAACCCCATGCCAGACAAGCACTAAATGCTTATCAGCATCAATGATAGGTGAAACTGAAAGATTATCCATATGGTTAAACGTAAACTCAACTAAACTAAATCCCAGACTTAACTAGTGAATAGTAAATTAGTTTTTTTTTTTTTTTTTTTTTTTTTTTTTTTTTTTTAAATAGAAAACATGAAGTTTATTAAGAAATAACATAAACATTATACAAAAGTGGATAAAGGATCCACTGATCTTATAATTAAACAAAACAAAGACTGAACGGCTCAAAAAAACTAATAAAAAGAATCTATTTAACAACGCTTATCTAATTTCTATTAATGGTAGATAAATGAATTCCACTAAATTCATCCAAACAAAACCCATAATCAAGCTTTAAACTGAACTTTGTCCTACAACTCAAAACTTTTCGCACCATTTTGATCTTTAAAAATCATTATGTTCCTCTCAGCCCAAACTTCCCAAAATAAAGTCATGATCCCACACCTAAATAGAATTTAGGCTTTCTTACTTACTTTAAAAGAAAACAAAAACTGCTCAAACATATCTTTACAATTTCCAAGCCATACCCATAGCAAACCAGCCTCCTCCAACAATCTACACCATACTTCCTTAGTATAAAAACAATGAATGAATATATGATCAGCTATTTCTTCATTTTGTCTCCATAAAACACACCATTGTGGATTCAAAGCATTTCCTGGCCACATTTTCTGAAAATTGTCCATGATATTTACTTTTTTGAGAGCTACAAGCCATGCCAGAAATTTAACTTTTGAAGGTGATTTACTTTTCCATATGAGCTTTCCAACGGTGAAACTCGAGATTGACTCCCTCTTTAATAACTTCTGAAAATAAGACTTGCAAGAAAAAATCCATGACTGATCTTCAACCCAATACCAGCTATCATTCTTCCCTTCTATCAGCAAAACATCACCAATTATATCTAACAACTCAGAAACTTTTGAACTCTCTTCATCCTTTAAATTGCTTCTCAAATCTAAGTCCCAAGCTCCATAGTTTTCCTCCCCCAACCTTCCGCTCTCAACAGAAACTTCTCACACTAATAATCCTATACAATCTAGGAAATTTTTCAGCAAAACAAATATTTCCTACCTAAATATCCTCCCAAAACCTAATAAGTCTTTCATCACCAACATTTATCTTAATCTTTAATCTAAAATCAAGCCAAAAACTAACTATGTATTTCCAAGGGCTTCTCCCAAACCTCCTATCTACGCTTTCTGGAATTCTCAAATTATTTTCAACACCACGAATACCCTTTATCACCCTATGCCAAATGGTTTCTTTCTCAAACACAAACCTCCATAATCATTTTCCTAACAAAGAAATATTTCTTAATTTAATATTATCAATCCCTAAATCCCCATACTCTCCCCTTTGTTAATGTTTTCCAGTTCACTAAGTGAACTTTCCTTTTCCCTTCAAAGCCCTCCATAAAAAAATCTCTCATCATAGTTACAATATAATCAACAACCTTACAAGGAATCTTGAAAACCGAAAGATAAAAAATGGGGAATGGAGATGCTATCTAGAACAGATTGAATGAGAGTTAGTTTTCCAACCTTAGATAAAAAAATATATTTTTTCAACCTTGAAGTCTTTTCTGGATCTTTTCAACCACAAGATTCCAAAATTCCATTGTCTTAGGCTTTCCCCCTAAAGGTAGACCCATATATTTAAGAGGCCAACTTCACATCCTATACTGTCAGTAGACTGAATCTTCTCCACGCTTGAATTCACTCCTAAAACAACACTTTAATTATTCAATTTTAAGCTTGATACTTTGCAGAAAAATCTCACAACCCACCATATTTCAACCATAAAAAATAGTCTCTCCATTAATAAAGAATATGATGTCATCAGCGAATTGGAGATGAGATACTGAGAATCCACTATTCCTTACTGAAATCCCTTTCACTAATCCCACATCAACTACTCTGTTTAACAGCCTACTCAAACCATCAACCACTAAAGTAAAAAGAAATGTTGACAAAGGATCACCTTGCCTTAACCCTCTACTTGCTTCAAACAATCCTCTAGGTCTACCATTAACAAAAACTAAAAGGTTTACTGATTTTAAACACCCATTAATCCATTTCCTCCATCTCTCTCTAAAACCCTTTTTCTCTAATGCAAAGTCTACATATCCCCAATAGGCGTTTCCAAAATCTTTCTTAAATAAGGTGGAACAAGAAACTAACAGGTTGTATTTATTCTTCTAGGTCAATATGATACACATCAGAAACCAAACAGCATGAGGACTGCCCTTTGCTCATGAGCTTATGATAATGCAACCTAGTTGCTACATGCAATGAGAAAATGACAAAAAGAAATTTTGCCGTTTGTTTTGAATGGCTACGAAAACAGTGGACATAATGTAAATTGAGCATCAACACATAACCCAATTATTCATTCACAGGTGTCTTGACTATAGCAGATTCAAAGAAATTACATCAAGTTTTAAAGTGAATAATCAAACCTAAAGAATAAACAACACTAAAGATAATAAATATATTACATGTTAAAAACATGCTTCATCATAGCTTTGTTCTCAACACTAGCTAATAAAAACAACCAATGAATCTACCACATTTACAGATCCCCAAATGCGTAGCTCGGGCCATCATATCAATGATGCATCTCCGGCGTCTGCCAACCCAGAAAATACAATTCCACTTAAGTTACTCCAGCACTATAAAGCCCATTGGAATGCAACCGGGACTAGAACCTTTTCAGCTTTTCCAGGAACAACTATATTAGGAGCAGATTGACAATGGTGTAAACAATGTCCACACACACTTTCCTGCAGTACACTGTAGAAGAATCCAACAATGTATGTGAAAATGAAAATAAATAAATAATTAGGAAAGAAAAGAAACATGCGCGTACATCGCATTAACACATCTCTGTATTAGGCCTCTGCCTCAGCTACCCATCAACACATCTGCTGGCTTTTAACCTTTCAGCTTCCTTAAAAATTACCTTACCCGATCCCCTTCCACAATTCAAGTCATGGTTCTCACCTGCTCCGCATAAATTATCTAAGATTGATGCTAATGCTTCTCAAGAAACCACATTAAATAATTTTTTATCTGAGATAAGTCATAATTAGTATACTAGGCCTATTAGAGAAAGAGGTTTCTTTTTTTCAAAATACAAAATACTTTATTTTATTCATCACAATTACCAACAGAAAGGAGGAAATAGAAAATTTGTACTGTTGGGAATACAAACCGTTATACACAAACTGATGCAGTATGGGGATGAAAACACAAAGAGCCAATGCATTTATGAGAACAAATAATATGGGCATGTATAGTGTCACACAAATTTATATGCAAAAATTTGTATCCATATGGGTCACTTTAGATGCTTAATTATGGTAGTAGTATCATTACCCATCATCTTAAACTTTTGAGATCCATGGTGTACCTAGTTCACTATAAATTGAGAAAGGCATGTTACATGTACCTAGTTCAATAGTGATCAATTAATTCAGACTCTTATGCAAGATTTCATTTCTAAAATCTTCTAGGCAACAATATAAGAAAATTACACGAGATTTGTGTTAAGAATGACAAAGCACTGACCATAGCTTCCACAGGGCGCTTCTCCGTCAGCCCCTGGCTCATATCACAAAAAACATCTAAACAAAGAGAAATAACATATACCCGTGTTTCACAAAAAGTACTGGAAGTCTGGAACACACAAAATAATAGTCAATATACACATGGCAGAATTTGGATTTCTCGTTTTCTTCTCTCTTCCTATTTTTTAGGGATATAATGACATCACTGTTCAAAAACACGCCATAGGCAGCAACATCATTTTCGTTCGAAGGCATCCCCCGCCACACCTAACCCCAAATCGGTGGGGTTAGGAGGCCGGGTGACTAAGCGCTCGAGTTCCAGTGCTGAGATGTCCTAGGCACTGTCTATGTCATCCATTTTTTAAGAAAAAAGGGCCAAACGATGCATTTTGGCCTGTTGTCAACTGTCCATACATGCTGTTTGTCCCCAAGGGTTAAAACCCCTAAAGCCATCTTTATTTCAAAATTTCTCAACTCCTATACCTAAAACCGCTTCTCTCTCTAAAATACTCAATTGTTCATCTTTTTTATCCCAAATTGATCCATACAAAACACTTCTCGTCACTGAAACTCACACTCACCATTCAAAACATCTTTTCGGATCAAAATCAGAAAGCCACAATTCACTTAAATACATACACCCTAATTTTCAAAAACCCCAAATTTATTTAGTTTTTATTGGGTTCTCATCAAATTTACTATATAAACCTTCCTCATTACTCAAACAACAATTATAGTACCGCCTGGGGACCACATATTTAACATTTACACATAGGGATGATTAATCACCATTAGACTTGAAATGCAATGAATAATGACCATTAAAGCATTGCTATCTAATCTTTTGTACCAACGTTAATTAAGAATTAGGATGATTTTTAGCAGTTCAAAAGATCTTAATTAAAAAAATGTCGACTATTCTTCTAAAGGAGTAATTTTTTGTTCTTCATTCTATCCACTGCATCTAAATCTATAGTACACAGTCAATTTCCGAGAAATCCGCCAATACATTGCAAGCTTAAGACTCAAGTTCTTAATATTAGATGAAAAAAAAATCCCAATAATATCCATTTCAAAATTAATCAATCCAACATTCATTTATAATACGTGTTGATGGTGTTTTTAGGCACTATGTTATTTAAGCAGCACGACAGGGGTAAAAAAGGTAATTCACTTCTCAGTCAAGATTATTAATGCCGACCCGACCACTAAAGAGTCAACAGTAAGGGGCCGTGAACTTTACGGTTAGTGACCGAGCACTTGAGTTCAAGATGACCGGGCAATTATCAGGTCGACAGCAGCATTCTCAGTACAAAAGACTATTATGACCGACCACATGAAGACCGACCTCGTGAAAACCGAGCATAGGGCAAGACATGTTCGGGAAATAAGGCATTCTATCCATACAAGATAAGATAATAATTTATCCTATTTTCATAAAGAGAACTGATGAGTCAGTATCCTAAAAGGATAAAAAAAGTGAATGTAGTTTTAAAAGTATGAATCCTGATAGGAAAAGGAAACCATCTCCAACTAGGAATTCTTGTACAAATAGGAATCTGATTTCTTCCCAATTATAAATAGGAGGGTAGAGTGAGTGTAGAAAGAAAAGGAGAACCAATATCAGAATCAGAATCAAGATCAAGATCATTACGATCAGACTTGTAAACTCAAGAGATATCAGAGAAGTATATCTCGGTAATAAAAGTATCATCCTTTTTGTGTCCGTGGACGTAGGTCGGACCAAGGTCCGCCGAACCACGTTAAATCTCTTTGTCGATTGGCGTATTTATCTGTCTTTTGCTAAGTTTGATTTTGGTCCCCCATAACCAAACAAATTCATTATTGAGGGAGGATTGTCTCGGGAGTAATATTCCCATATTGCCCTGAGACCAAAATCAGCCGTCAACAGTTGGCGCCGTCTGTGAGGAACTCAAAAAAAAGCGGTTCGCGTAGTAAGACGATGGCAGAAGGCGGAAATCACCAATCGTCAGGGAATCCGGCCACAGATTGGATGAAGAAGATAGAAGAAAGCATAAGGAAGGACATGGAGGATAGTCAGGCCCTCCTAAAAACCATGATGGACCGACTGGAGAGAATGGAAGAGGGGAACCGCGAGAAGCCTGAAACCAGAGCTAATCAAAGAAGATGAGAGATAGCAGATGGAAAGAGGGTTGTGGATACAACTGAGGACGATGGACCTAAGAGGAGGGGGCCTTACGGGATAAAATCCATAGTTGTGGAAAAAGATTGACAATCAGAGGACACATGGGAAGAAGAAGAAGAGAGACTTTCGACAGATTCCTCTTATGATAGTCTCCGCTACACTAGAAGAGGAGGCACAGAGTACGACGAGACTGTTCGGGAGATCCCAAGGCGTGAGGAACACCGCACTCGTGGCAACAGACATGAAGAAGATCGCAGAAGGCGCCATGGCGGCCCAAATACCGAGGTAAAATCTTGGTTAAAGAAAGAGATGGCCAAGTGGGGGGCAAGCCTCAAAACAGATACAGGAGACGCCCGGGATGACAAAGAGGAATCCCCCCTCACAGAAGAAATAAAATCAGCAAAATTCTCGAAAAGGTTAAACATGCCGACCATGACGCCCTGCAAAGGCCATACCGATCCAAAATCCCATATTGAGAGCTTTGTACTATTGATGGAGGTCCAAGGAGTGACAGGGGACGTCGTGTGCAAGGTATTCCCCCTAACCTTAGGTGGATCTGCCATTCTATGGTATAGAAGTCTAGCCCCAGGGAGCATCGGTAGCTTTGCACAACTCAGAAAGTCGTTCGTACGGCACTTCAAAGGGGCCTGCGTCCCTAAAAATACAATCGGCTCGGGGCTGGAGTTCGTTCCGCCGATGCCCCTTCAACAATCGGCTCGGGGCTGGAGTTCGTTCCGCCGATGCCCCTTCAACAATCGGCTCGGGGCTGGAGTTCGTTCAACCGAGGCCCCTTCAACAATCGGCTCGGGGCTGGAGTTCATTCCGCCGAGGCCACTCGATTAATCGGCTCGGGGCTGGATTTCGTTCCGCCGAGGCTGCTATACTATTCGAACCAGGGGTCGAGTTACGTCCCACCGAGTCGTGCTTATTGGCCTGGGGACAGAACATTCCCCTAGAACCAAATGTCTCTTTAGCTCGGGGTCCTCAGAATATTCAGGGACATACTCGATGCATAGGATCCGTGAGAAGCATAGCACGGGGAGGGATGATACCCTCGTTGCGATTGCTTACTCTAGTGTTACCGAACATAATGAGGAATATGCCCTTAATGTTTCGAAACACTCTCTGATCCTCACTTACCCGATGTAATGGATCCGTGAGAAAGTATAGCACGGGGAGAGATGATGCCCCTGTGACGATTGCTAGCTCCAGTGATGCCGGACCTAAGGAGGAATGTGCCCTTAGTATCCCGGACACTCTTTGATCCATTCATCATTTGGATCCAAGAGAGGCGCAGCACGGGGAGTCGTTGTGCCCCTGTAGCATGTGCCTGCTCCAGCGTGGTAAGGAGGAGCCCTCGCACAATACACAGGTTCCACAGTGACCCGACGTATAGAGGATGTGCCCTTACCATTTTAAACGCTCTCTGATCCAAATCCTGGTTCGCCGGGACACTGAATTGAAAGATTCAGAATTGTGTTTTGGAGGCCTCGGGCAGGACGTTGTTTCGAGGCATCTGTGCCGTTGTTTACACTTGTGAAAAGTTTTGCTTTGGGACAAGTGCTAAGTCACCCCCACCTTTTGATTTTATTTTCCAAAGTTTTGTTTTTGTTTTTCGCCGGTCTGGCAAGGGGATGCCCGTGCCAGATTTGGTAAGGCTTCAAAAGGTTGAGTCACCTCCCTTCTGAATAAGTCCTAAGGATTAATCGACTCGGGGCTGGATTCGTTCCCCCGAGGTTTCGTGGTGTAGGCTTGGGGCTGGATTTATTCCACCGTGGCCTATGTGTGCCACTTGGTTATTCGGCTCGGGGCTGGATTTCGTTCCGCCGAGGCCACTTGGTTATTCGGCTCGGGGCTGGATTTCGTTCCGCCGAGGCCACTTAGTTATTCGACTCGGGGTCGGGGTACGTCCCACCGAGTCAGCCTTTCGGACTGGGGACATAACATTCCCTCAGGTCCAAGTGCCTCTCTTCATTCGGGGTCGGGTGCGTCCCACCGAGTCAGCCCTTCGGACTGGAGACGTAACATTCCCCCAGGTCCAAGTGTCTTTCTCAGCTCGGGGCACGTCCCACCGAGTCTACCTCTTTGGACTGGGGACGTAACATTCCCCCAGGTCCAAGTGCCTTTCTCAGCTCGGGATCGGGGTACGTCCCACCGAGTCAGCCCTTCGGACTGGGGACGTAACATTCCCCCAGGTCCAAGTGCCTCTCTTCATTCGGGGTCGGGTTGCGTCCCACCGAGTCAGTCCTTCGGACTGGGGACGTAACATTCCCCCAGGTCCGAGCATCTCTCACAGCTCGAGACAGGATCACATGCCACCGAGCACATCATCGTTAGCTCAGAGGCAAAATTTTCTCCTCACAATCGAGATTGGATCAGTCAGGGGTCAGGACCTCTAAATCTCTGGTACAGATATTACAGAGGAGGAGTCATTTTTAGTTTGGACAATAAAAGGAACTTCATCTCCTGATGGAACGACCCAAGTAAGAAATTTGCTTTGAGGTGGAGAATCGTTCTGAATAGGGTCAGCATCTCCAATAACCGAGGATATGAAGATAGAAACAGAAGACTTAGTTGATGGCGAAGGCAATTTCTCTGTGATTTCTGGAGCGACCACCAGCAAGGCGATCAGCACACCATCTTTATATAGTTCCCGGCACCAACTTGCATACTCGTTGGAACCGAGAACTAGGGGACAGATGTTGATGGTGTTTTCAGGCACTATAACATTTAAGACAGCACGACGAGGACAAAAGGGTAATTCCCTGACTGGTTAAGATCATCGAAGCCGACCCGACCACAACATGTAAAGACCGACCACTTTGGTTCGGATGACCGAGCACTATAAGGTCGGCAGAAACACTCTCAGCATAAAAGACTGTCATGACCGACCTCATGAAGACCGACCAGACGGCGAGACGCGTTCAAGATGACGATACCCTATTCTTGCGGATAAGATAAAATGAGTTATCCCACTCTCACAAGGAAATGAAGTCAGAATCCGAAAAGGAATAAGAAAAGAGAAGGGAATATCAGGCTAGGAATCCTTGCAAGGAGAAGAGACTAAAGTTCAATTAGGATTTCTTATGCAAATAGGAGTCTGATTTCTGTGTTATTATAAATAGGAGGGCATAGTATGTGTAAAACGCATCATCAAAAATACGGGATCTGAATCTTCAAGCTCTGACTTGTAGAGACCCAAGAAGAGTGTTTAATAAAAGTACCATCTTTTTTGTGTCCGTGAACGTAGGTCGGATCCAAATCCACCGAACCACGTTAAATCTCATTGTCGATTGGTGTGTTATTTGTCTTTTGCTAAATTTGCCTTTGGTCCCCCATAACCAAACAAATTCACTATTGAAGGAGGATTTCCTCGGGAGTGATATTCCAATATTACCCTGAGACCAAAATCAGCCGTCAACAGTTGGCGCCGTCTGTGGGGAACTCAACAAAAAGCAACTCGCGTAGTGAGACAATGGCGGAAGACGGAAGCCACCAACCATCAGGGAGCTCGACTGCAGATTGGATGGAGAAGATTGAGGAGAACCTTAGGAAAGAAAGGGAGGAAAGCCAAACTCTGCTAAAAACCATAGTAGACCGGTTAGAAAAGGTAGAAGGAGTGCATAACGAAAAATTCAAGACCGGGACTAGCCGAAGAAGGAACGAAATAGCGGAAGGAAAGAGAATTGTCGATATAAGTGAGGACGACAGACCCCGGAGGAGGGATCCTTACAGGGTAAGATCTGTAGTGGTTCAGGAAGATTCCCAGACCGAGGACACATGGGAGGAAAAAGTGACAAATCGTCACCAGACCCCTCATATGATAGCCCTCGCAACACCCGGCGAAAGGAGAAAGAATATGATGAAGAAGTACGAGAAGATACCGGCCACGAGAAGCACCACCCCCGGGATAACAGAAAGAAAGGAGACCGCATGAGGCGAAATGGAACCAAAGATAGCAGCATGAAATCTTGGTTACGGGAGGAGCTGGTCAAATGGGGAGTATACCCCAATGCAGACAGAGGGGATGCTCAGGACGGCAAAGATGAGTCCCCCCTCACGGAAGAAATAAAGTCAGAGAAATTCCCAAAAAGATTCAGCATGCCGACCATGACACCATACAAAGGCCATACCGATCCCAAAACTCACATTGAAGGTTTCGTCCTACTAATGGAGGTGCAAGAGGTAACAGGGGACGCCATCTGCAAAGTGTTCCCCTTAACTCTGGCCGGACCGGCCATTCTATGGTATAGAAGCGTAGCCCCAAGGAGCATCAGCAACTTCGTACAACTGAGAAAGTCATTCATACGACACTTCAAGGGGGCTTGTGTCCCCAGAAATACAATTGGAGAGCTAAGGCTTATGAAACAAGGAGACGATGAACCTCTGAAAATATTTATTGAAAGATACCATAATATGGTACTCGAAGTCGGAGGGTATGAATCCCCCGAGGCCCTGGAAAGCTTGAAAGGAGCCTTGAAGGTCGGAAGGCTATGGACCCATCTAAGGATCCAAGACACCCCGGACTACGCCACCGCTCTGGAGGTGGCCCGAAAATTCGTTTTGTTAGAGAACGAAGAGAAAGTATCCTGAAAAGGGAACACCATCAGAGAAAGAACCGCAAGGGAGGGTGCCCACCGCCAAAAAGAAAGGGAATCCAGAAAACCACCCCCGAAGCACAAAGAATTCAAGCCACTGCACCGGGACAATCAAGAGAGAAGGGCGCCGACCCAAGTAAACCATGTGGTCGGGGAAGATGCATACATTCCCCTAAAGAAACCACTAGGGCAAATTGTCATGGAGATCCAGGGGAAAGGTCTCTTAGTGGAACCCGACCAAAGGAGATTCCCCCCGGACAAAAGAAACCAAAAGGCTTATTGTGTACACCACAATTCCAAAGGACATGCAACAGACGGATGTAAAGATCTGCGAGAACAAATGGAAGATCTAGCACGAAATGGGTATCTAAACAAATACATTGACCACGAGGTCATGACAGCCAGACAAAGAGCACGTGGTCGCCAAATCAATATCATCGCAGGAGGAAGAACACTGGCCGGAAACTCTAACCGGTCAAGGAAGGATTACAGCAGAACCCGAGGACCAGATGTCTTAGAAACAGAGCAGGTCTCAGGGCTACAGGGAGGTCGGTCGGTACCAATAATGTTCACTGATGAGGATACCCGAGGAGTAAGTTTCCCTCATGACGATGCACTAATAATCAAAGCAGTCATCAGCGGGTCAGAGGTAGACAGAATCTTAGTGGACCCCGGGAGCGCGGTTGACATAATTTCCAGAGAAGCACTGGATGACCTAGGGTTAGAATATGCAACCCTGACCAAAGATAGCACTCCCTTATACGGTTTCGGAGGATCAGCCGTCATCCCACTAGGAAGAATACAGTTGGCAATAACTGTCGGGACACATCCTCGGACCCGGATGATCATGACAGACTTCACTGTAGTAGACTGCATGAGCAGTTACCAGGCCATCGTCGGGCGACCCTTCATGATGAAAACAAAAGCCGCGATGTCCTGCTACCACCTGAAACTGAAATTCCCCACTCGGGAGGGGATTGAAATTGTGTGCGGAAGCCAGAAAACAGCTCGCAGCTGCTTCGCAACTCTCTCACAAGAAACTCTTTGCATCACAGAAGACAACCGAAAACGACAAAGGAACCATGAAGAAGACAGAAGCCCAGGCGTCTGGCCAAACAAAAAAGCCCGACTCCCTGCAGCTGAGGAAACCGAGGAGATAGAACTTTACGGGACAGGAAAAAGTATAAAGATTGGGGGAGGCCTGAGCGAGCCCATACGACAAAATCTTCTAGAATGCCTGAAGGGATACCCGGACGTCTTTGCCTGGGGATACAATGACATGCCGGGGATCGACCCGAAATTCATCAATCACCGCCTAGCAGTGGACTCATCTCACAAGCCGGTCAGGCAAAAGAGAAGGAACTTCAATCAAGAAAGGAGTAAAGTAATAGCAGCCGAGGTCGAGAAATTACTAAAGGCGGATCTCATCAGGGAAGCAAGGTACCCGGATTGGGTATCAAACGTGGTATTGCTCAGGAAAAACAATGGCAAGTGGCGAATGTGTGTCGATTTCACCGACTTAAACAAGGCGTGCCCAAAGGACAGCTTTCCTTTGCCGAACATAGACCAGCTAGTAGACACCACAGCCTGTCAAGGCTTACTAAGCTTCATGGATGCTTTTTCCGGATACAACCAGGTCAAAATGTGCCCGGCAGACGAAGAGAAGACAACCTTCATCACAGATCAGGGGCTTTACTGCTATAAAGTGATGCCCTTCGGGCTAAAAAACGCTGGGGCAACTTTCCAAAGGTTAGTAAACAAAGTTTTCAAACCACTCATCGGCATTACTGTGGGAACACAGGACCTGGGCGACGCCGTTCCTAGGCTCGCGGCCTAGTTGGGAAGGATTACATAACATGGAGTCGCCACCCGGTGTGAACCGGGACAAAGATTTAAGGCCGCACTCACCCCTCGCAAGGGAAGACCTCAAACCGTTGGGTTCGGAATGGTCCCTTACTTATGTCACTTGTAATGAAAGGATTCATGTAATAATTTAACTAAGCTTAAGTAACACTTATTTCCAATAGTATCATGCTTCTAAATTCTCATGTGAAATAAAACTCATGTACGCATTTCACATATATCTTACATTTAAATTTGCATGCTAAACATATATCAAGATAGCAACTAACATACAACTTTACTTGCATATCACATTCAGGAAAAAACACAAGCACACATATTAACCATACAAGCACACATATGGGCACTTTTCAAGTGGTACGTGGAATTGTGGCCCAAGTACAGACCGCACTACCGTCCATTCGGAATCGGCTACGGAATTTACGTCTGGGTTTCCATCCGATATACCGCAAGAAATAATACTCAAATGTTATCATGACACAAGCATATGAATGTAATACATCAACATATTTGCATTTATACATGTGGAGATAGCTACTAGGAAACTATGCATGAAATCTAATGAAAAAGACTCAGTTCAGTGTATTCGCGTTCGTGTAGCGTTCGTAAACGCGTTCGAACGGAAATGAAACAGAATGCTCACGTTCGAGTAGCGTTCGTAAACGCGTTCGAACGGGAATGAAACAGAATGCTCACATTCGAGTAGCGTTCGTAAACGCATTCGAACGGAAATGAAACAGAATGCTCACGTTCGAGTAGCGTTCGTAAACGCATTCGAACGGAAATGAAACAGAATGCTCACGTTCGAGTAGCGTTCGTAAACGCGTTCGAACGGAAATGAGACCTGATGCATGATAAGGCAAAATTTATGCGCGTTCGAGTTGCGTTCGTGAACGCGTTCGAACGGACACGGACCTGATGCATGAAATAGGATGCAATAAACAGAAAATAAAGGGGCGCGGCGAAGCACTGCCGTAAAGGTGACCTTTTGGGGCTCTTGATCTCTCAAAGAGATGACCTTTAGACCAACATGCTAAGCCCATGCGCATCACGTCACACGTACAAGACTAGAACCAATCATGTCAACCAAGTATGCCCGATTGAACACATCTCACATCCAATCTGAACACACGTCAACCGGCGCGGCAAAGCATCGTGGAAAAGGGGGCTTTTAGCCCCTCCCCATAGGGGATCTCACATCACACTTACTAAGCCCATGCGCTCGATTGACTTATACATACGAAAATAAAGATAATAATATCAAACAAAGTATGCTCGATTGAACGTATCTTGCGTCCAACCGAACATACATCAACCGGCGCGGCGAAGTAGTGTCACGTAGGTGGCCTTTTCGGCTCTTTGTCTCACAAATGGAGGACCTTTGGACTAACTCACTAAGCCCATGCGCTTGGTTGAATCATACAAAAATAAACAATATATTGAATTCAAGAGAAAACTAAATGAACAAAAAGCAACACAACGAAAGAGAGATGGTGCCGTTTACTCAAGCGGTACGTGGAGTTGTGGCTCGAGTACAGATCATATTACCGTCCATTCGGAATCGGCTATGAAATTTATGTCCGGGTTTCCATCCGATATACCGCGAGAGTTGACACATCTCTCATTCATCTAATGCCCACAACATATTACATCTCATAATTCAGGCATATTTATATACTCAAAAATCACAACACACATTTCAACATTACAATCATACAAGAAATACTTAATAAATAATGCGGAAAAGGAAAACAAGTGTGAAAGATACCCTCAGGTCTAACCTTTTAAGCCGTCTCTCGGACTCACGTTCCACGAAGATCGAAAGGGGGGGTAAGGCTCCGCAACTTTTCTGGTCCGTTGGTTCAACGTCCTAGCTCACTGCTTCGCTGCTTTGCTTATTGTTCGAACTCCGTTCTGCTCCTATTCGGCTCCTGTTTTGCTGCTCACCGCACGGCTACCTGTTTCAATGTTTTCAAAGAACTATTCCAAGTTGTGTGGGTTCTTAGTGCAATTAAAAGTGATTATTTTTAAGATTATCTATGTAGTTTTCTAAGTTACTGTTTTTTTAAGGATTTGGGCTGCTGTGTTTGTGTGGTTTTCGGTGATGTATGGAGGTTTAGAGGGGCTGGTTTTCGGTGGTGATTAGGGGTTATTTTGGTGCTTGTAGTTTCGGTGATGTGAGGGTGGTTACTTGGTAGATTCGGCTATGGAGGAGACGGTTGAGGTTCTTTTGTTCTCTTTTCGTGTGTGTATGAAGTGTTTTCTCTTTTTGTCTGTTTTGGGTGTGTAGAGAGAGTCTAGAGAGATTTCGAGAGAGCTTGGGTGTGAATTGTGTTGTCTGAAGGAGACCAATGGCCTTGGTTAGGGGTTGTTTATATAGAGAATGGTTAGGGTTGACAAGGGAAGGGATCTGTGCATTAAATTAGGATGTGATTTAGTTTTAAACAAGGAAATCAAAGGATTGAGGGGGGGACAAAATATTTTACTTTAGGAAGTTGTAATATTTAATTTGTGTTGGTTTAGGAATACAAATATTTTATATTGGTAAATATCTTATTAGATTAGGAAGTCAAATATATGATTGGCTTTAATTGGTTAAGATTGATTTTATTTGGTATGATTATCTTTTGATTTAGTATGTGATTTGTTTAATTTAGGCATGATTTTAGTTTAAGTTGGTAATTGTTTATTTTAATTGGTAAATGATTTAAATGTTTTATTTAATGTTTAATATTTAATTTAATATTTAATTATTTAATTTGGGATGTGTTTTATGGGCTTTGGGGAGCTAAATGGGCTGGGTGTGAGGCTAGCAGCAAAACCAGAATTACCGACACCGTTCGAACGCTTACTCGAACGCTACACGAACGCCCGCAATCTGTTTCCCGTTCGAACGAAGTAACGAACGCAGCACCAACTAAGACAGTGAGCTTGTTTATTCTGAATTCCCCCTTCCGATATCCGTTTCCCGCGGCATCCGTGACTCAAAAGGTAGTGCCTCCAAATGAGACTCATCATCGGGTCTTATGTGTAAAAATGCAGTGCCTACAGTTGCCGCCACTTTGATGGGACTTGTGTAATGTGCAACAGTGACAATCCTATCAAAGTTATGCAATGCATTTCTACTTACCTGGCTCGCCAGCTGCCACTTGACTTTCCACGTATTGAGTTGCGTTGATTTGGTAGTGAGGTGCTGCGACCCCTGGTTCATTCCCGAGTGAGCTGAGGGTCTTGTTCCCATTTTGAGCTGAGTGTCTTGTTCCCTGAATTGTTCAGTGGTGGGTTTTGTTCCCGTGGGTCTTGTTCCCATTTTGAGCTGAGGGTCTTGTTCCCTGAATTGTTGAGTGTCGGGTTTTGTTCCCGTGGGTCTTGTTCCCATTTTGAGCTGAGGGTCTTGTTCCCTGAATTGTTGAGTGTCGGGTTTTGTTCCCGTGGGTCTTGTTCCCATTTTGAGCTGAGGGTCTTGTTCCCTGAATTGTTGAGTGTTGGGTTTTGTTCCCGTGGGTCTTGTTCCCATTTTGAGCTGAGGGTCTTGTTCCCTGAATTGTTGAGTGTTGGGTTTTGTTCCCGTGGGTCTTGTTCCCATTTTGAGCTGAGGGTCTTGTTCCCTGAATTGTTGAGTGTTGGGTTTTGTTCCCGTGGGTCTTGTTCCCATTTTGAGCTGAGGGTCTTGTTCCCTGAATTGTTGAGTGTTGGGTTTTGTTCCCGTGGGTCTTGTTCCCATTTTGAGCTGAGGGTCTTGTTCCCTGAATTGTTGAGTGTTGGGTTTTGTTCCCGTGGGTCTTGTTCCCATTTTGAGCTGAGGGTCTTGTTCCCTGAATTGTTGAGTGTTGGGTTTTGTTCCCGAACAGTGCTGTATATGGGCCTCGGCCCTGGGATTCATGCTGATACTGGCCTCGCCCCCAGACTGATACAGTGCTGTCGCTGTTTCTGATTCGCTTGTCTTTGCCACTTTCTCTCTTTCTGCTTCAAAACCTGTGAATGCAAAACCAAACAAACACAAGAGAATGCAAAGTATGTTACGTGTATGCATGCATGCATAAGTTTCTTATCCAGTCAGGTTAGGTCTTCTGCCAATTCTCTTGGTGACTGCTCGGTTTTCTCTCCCTCGGGTAAAGTATTGCTTCATTCTTTCCATATTGGTCGGCTTGGTGAACTCATGTTCTTCTGACCGTCTCACTGTCCCATTTCCTTATTCCTGAATGGCTATCTCATCTTTTCTGTTTTCTTACTCTGAGGATTCCCCGAGTTCTAAATACCGCTGAGTATCATAGTACTAAGGTTTAATGCTTTTCTTAAATATACTCATGTTGCAGGAAGAGGCTTAGGCAAGTAAATGAAATGAACATCTTTATTATTGTTGAGAGCAAAAAAGTTCGAACAAGTAAGTCAATGCCTTTATTTTTAAAAAAAATGTTGGATCAAATAGACTAGGAGGAACAGCTCCATCATCCGCAATACTACTTTCTTCCTTGGCCTATTGTCCTTCGTTGTCATCCATGTAATAAGCTTGGTGGTGGAGGGTTTTGAGGACAAAGGTTTCGGGTAGGCCAGAGTTGATCATGTAGGTGGGTGGTGGAACAAAGTGGTAGTTTGGTAAGGGTTTCTGTGTGTGTCAGGTTGTTCTTTCTCTGGGTCGGGTATTTTGTGAGCATCGATGAGGTTTTGGATTCATGCCTAAGGCGGGGGCAGTTGTCAGTGTCATGACCTTTTTGCTGGTGGAAGTGTGATGAGTGGTATTTATATTACTTATTCCCACTCATTTGACCTAATATTTCGTATAGTTTCTCGGGTTTGATAACGTTTTGATGTGTTTTAGTTTATTTTGCAGATAAAATAATATTGGGACTTAATGAAATCATTTAGGATGAAATGTGGGTCAATTAAGGGCAATTATTGGATTTGATATATTAATTTTGGAGATTGGAAACTTAAAAGGGCGTTTTGACGAAGTGCAGTTTTGGAAATTCCAGTTTTGCGCATCTGTCTTATTTTGGGCATAACTGTTTACTCCAATATCGGATTGAGCTGATTCAAGTTCCAGATTAAAGAAGACTCAAAGATCTACAACTTTGAAAGAGAAAATATTTTCGAATTCTGATGATTTCATGACCGAAATTGATGAACTATCCAGAAGTGTGTGGTGTGTATTATTAAAAGTCATTATCAATCATTTTCAAAGCAAAATATTAATTAATAAATAATTAATAAAATTATCAAATCACCACCCAACAAGATAAGCAATTAGTGGAGCAATTATGGATTTGGTGGAGTAATTAGTGGAGAAATTAATAATGGATTTGGTGGAGAATTTGATGGATGATTTGATGGAGGCAAAATTTTGCCTATAAATACCAAGTCATTTCATTTGTAAAATTCATACTTTCTTCTTTGAAATTCTTAATGAATAAATAAGAAGATTGTATCTAGTTTAGTTATTTATAGTTTTTAGTAATTAATTTTCACTTTCGCACTTTCTTTTCTTTACTTTTCAGTTTTTACTTTCCGCAATTTACTTTTACGCACAACATTTTCTTTCTTTACTTTTGCAGTTTTTATTTTTCAAGCAATGAGGAGGTAATTCCCCTTTGCTGGGGTGAAAGGTAAAACTTTTATTATTAATATTTAGATTAATCTCCCTTAATTATAATATATAAACTAGTTAAAACCGGACTTAACGAGGATACCGCCATATTGGTCGGTTGGTAATTATTTAAATTGGTTTTAACCTGACTAAATATGGATACCGCCTGATTGGTCGGTTGATAATTAATTATTAATTTGACTTAATCAGAATACCATATGTATGGATGGTTGGTAATTATCACGCAAAGTTAATATATTATATTAAGGGAGATATCTAAAATAGTAGTAATAAAAGTTGATCCTCTAACCCCAGCATTTTCTTTTATTGTACTTTTACTTTATTTACTTTTAGCAATTTACTTTCAATAATTTTCTTTTAATTTTTTTTTTTACTTTTTACTTTTTACTTTTTACTTTTACTTTTCACTTTTTTTTTACTTTTCAGCAATTTACTTTTCAATATTTAATTTTCAGTTTTTACTTTATGTCTTTTATTTTATTTAAGTTTTTACTACCAGTAAATATGTGTCGTAACTAAGCCAGTTAACTGGGGTTGTGATGAATTTTAATATCACCGTTTATAAAGGGTTATTTTATAGTTTGGGTAATTTAAAGGTTTATTTATTAAGTCTTAAGCTTAATGCTTCTTGTTGTCTGATCACCAATAAGATTGATATGGTAAATCTAAAATGAACTAGACATAGGGATTTTAGGTTTCAAGCCTTAGACTTAATAGCCCACGATCTTCCTTGAGGATAGATAACCCTTTAATAGATTTCCTTACAGGATAGGAATATACCTGTCGGCGGGGGTAGCCATAATTGGAACTTAAACTTAATGAATCCAGATAATTTGGTTGACATAGATATATGGTTCAATTGGGTTAAACTGGGTATTTGCGTCTGACCATCGACAGAGGCTTTTGCATAATTTAGTGTTCCAGGTTAGTAAACCGATTTATTACACAAACATAAAATAATCACTTCATCTTTTAAATGATATTAGAATGATTCACAACCCTAAATTTTTGTGTCTTTTGTTATTTTCCTTAGTATTTTCTTTTGTCTTTTTATTTATTTATTTATTGTGCAAAACCACATTCAATCAATCAAACAATCATTCTCTTCTCTATTTAATTAGATATTTGTAAATAAATAGATTCAATAATTAATAACAACAGTAGGAATTAAGTCCTCGTGGGATCGATATTTTTATACTACTTGAACGATACGTGCTCTTGCGTTATACGTGTGTGTTTACGCCGGTCAAGTTTTTGGCGCCGTTGCCGGGGACTTATATTTCTTGAGTTGTTAATTTTGAAGCTATCTAATTTACTTGTATCTAATTTTCGTTATCTTTATCTGTAATTTTTATTTCTTTATTGTATTTTCAGGTGATTGAAAAATGGAACACTACTGGGAGATTGAGAGATTACGAGCGTTACAAGAAGATACACCCCAATCTGGGAGCAACAGTCCAGTTTTCTGAGGCCTGTTGTCCAGCCCAACAATTATCACTGGATGCCAAGACCAAGCAATACCACATTTGCTCAACAGAATGAAATGGGGAGATGTGTAATATGTGATGGTAACCACCCGAGCGATCAATGTATATACCTTTCAGAGTGGCAGAATTTTCAGAATCATTCTAAGTATGAAAAACCATCACATTTTCCATCTTATCCACCATCCATATGCGATTTTCATCAACAACCAGATCCATCAGAGGAAGATCAGTTGTTAAACATGCTCAAATATATGTTCGAGAGACGAAAAGTTGGATACAATGCTTGAAACAAGCCTGAAGCAACTTGAAAGTATTCAGAGACAATCAGAATTCATTCAGAGGATGACAGATCAAATGAGACAATTCACAGAAAACCAGAACTACATACCTCAAGAACCAGTTTCAGATGACATAGATGAAGCCTTCGAGTACCAATCATTCCACAAAGACACTTCAACAGAGGAGGAGGCTGAGCAGTATCAACAACCAGATGTATCAGTTCAGGAGCCCGAACCGGTAAAGTCTCAATTTGACTTTTATTATTCAGATTCTGACGAGGATGAAGCTGATCTATTTGTACCAACTGCACCAACAACGGAGGATCAAACATTCAATCCTCAAAATGAAGATCTTGGAGCATGCTTTACCATGATGTTTCATGAAGATCTAACTGAACCATCCATTCCAGTCATATCAGAGGATGAAGACCTAAAATCTGACATTTCTTTATATCCTCAGGTTGACAATTTTGAATGTAATTTCACAGATGACAGATGAAGAGCTGAATACAAAAATTTTACAATACATCTGTGAAGAAAAGGTGGAGCAAAAAGCAGAGCAAATAGAGGAGCAAATGTCTGACCTTAATAAAGATCCAGAGCATTCGGGAGAAACATCGCTGTTTTGGGGAGTACAAATCAAAGATATCAACCAGAAGCTTGACAGAATGGAATTTCCATTCCAAGTCAAGCATCATACGAGACCTCCTGATTTTCTTTCTTTCTTTGCAGGAACCACTGGAACAACAAGGAGCAAAAAGGTGGCACGAGCACTGAATAGGATAAAACTCTTTTTGCCACCTTACCGTTGGAAGAGACCCTTCAAAAGCAACGCTCACGGGATTGTCTTTAATCGGACATCTAAAACGACATTGAAACCTCCATAACAGATGAATTTCAGTCACGTCTGGCTGAAGACGTAAAATTTAGCGCTAGCAGGGAGGCAACCCATGCAATTTGTTGTAATTTGTTTTCATATTTTGTGTGAATTTTTAAATTTTGTGTGTTATTTTTGTAGGGAAAGGCACAAACGAAGCATTTTAAGACAGAAGGAATTGTGTTTGGCAATCAAAGATGAGAAACAATTCATTAGCAATGGCTGAGTAATGAATGAAATCTTGAGACACATCCTAATGAATTTATACTAAGCGAGTGGCGTATTGCGTACACAATTCCGTTGCCTTAATTATTGCTTTGATTTGCTTTTCTGTTGTAATTATCTTTATTTTCGTAGACAAGATCCAGACTTTTTGACCTTTCACGATTTCTTTTGTTGTTTAGCTAACAATCGTCCTTTGGAAGATATTAGTGCTATTTTTACTCACCCTTTTCAGGTACTATAAATTCAACCCGTCATTGCACTTTTGAAGGCATCCTGATTTGAAAAAGAAATACATAAAAAAAAAATGGAAGCCACTTCAAGAAGACGAGTTGAAAACATCTGTGTGTTTTGCGGTAGTACTGTTGGTACTAAACCACAATACATAGAAGCAGCACAGGAATTGGGTCGAGTCTTAGCAGCAAGGAATATGCACTTAATATATGGCGGAGGCAATCTTGGACTTATGGGGATCGTTTCAAAGGCTGTACAGGAAGGAGGCAGTCATGTTTTAGGAATCATTCCAAAACCCTTGGCAGAGGCAAATCTTATTGGATCATCAAACGGAGAGGAACTGATAGTGCCAGGTATGTCTGAACGACTGGTAGAAATGATTAACCGTGCTGATTCTTTTATCTCTTTGCCAGGTGGCTTGGGCACATTGGAGGAAATATTTATAGTTCTATCTTGGGCGAACCTGAACATACACCAGAAACCGCTTGGACTGCTTAACGTTGATGGATTTTATGATTTCCTTGTGTGTTTCTTGATGATGCTCGGAGAAGGGTTCGTGTCAAAACCTATGAAAGAACTCCTCTTCACTGCCAGAACTGCTCCGGATCTAATAGACCAACTCATAGCCTATGAACCACAAGTTGACCCTATCATTTCAAAGATAAATTGGTCTGGGGACGATCGTGGTAAGAGGCGTCGGGTTAATTTGGATCTTAACCTTTAATTTCCTGTAGAATTTCTGCTAACCAGGTATTATCTTCTAAACTCTTCTTCTACTGTTTAAGACATTGGGGACAATGTCTCATTTAGGTTTGGGGGTGAGGTATAGTTAATAGTATTTGTTTGTATTGTGTTTTTATTTTTAGTCCAAAATTTTTCGAAAAATACAAAAAAAAAATTTGAAAAAATTTTCAAAAAATTACAAAAAATATTTTGCGTTTTTGTATTTTTAATTTGACTAAAAAGGTGAAATTGGTAAGAGATAGCCGAATAAGGAGTTTCCACTCCTGATACGTATCTCAAGCCTATTTTCGAAACAAGTTAATTTTTGTTTATTTCCTTTTAAATTATTTAATTTGTGAATTCTCCTTAAAACGGACTAAAATGAATATTCATATGTTTAGTTAGCAGATATTATCAACATATATAGTAACATACGGACATGAGCTAAATTGAAAAGTTTGTAATATTCAGTGCTCTAGTTTAATTGGAGGAAGCATCTCAAAAAGCAATGGAGTAAAAAAAAAAAAATTCCGATTTACAAAAATAAAGTATCTAAGATCCGGTTATTAAGTCTGTAAGGGTGTTTTAACATCTAGTGCCCTAAAACCAACTGGTTTGGGAGTCACTGGCCCAAAGCTCGCTACATGGATCAAAGATGCTGCAAAATATATATATCTGAAGTCTGAGTAATTAAGTCCGTAGGGGTGTCTTAACACCTGGTGCCCTAAAGCCAACTGGTTTGGGAGCCACCGACCCAACACTCGTTACAGATGGAAGATATTGTATATAAATAAAAAATAGAGAAAAATCAAAGAAAAAAATCAGAAAAATCAGAAAAATTATTCCATTGCTGCAAAAAGGTGTGAATTCTGATAAAACTTTAGGACAAACATATTACTCTCTTATCAACTGCACTTATGACTGTTGTGGGCAAAAATGAGTTGATTAATATTTTGTTGGCTGTGTATATGGAGAATGGTAAAAATAATCGGAGAATTTACTTATTCGGTAATTTAGAATGAAACAAAACAACTAGTAAGTTGGAGTAGAAGTTTCACCTGATTAGTCACTAACTTCTTTATTCTCTTTTCGCTTATCTTTTCGCTTTTGTGTGCATTAGTTTTAACTAACTTTTTACTTTTGTAAATATGTTTGTGGGTATCATTGCTGTAAGCCCTCACGAGACTACAACTCGTCCACTAGGGACACCTAGGGGTTTAAAGGCTTGTTGCATACGCTAAATGCAATCGTGATCCCTACGAAAGTGGCTTAGTTAATTTTATTTTCATGTTATTTTATTTTATGTTTTGCTCGAGGACTAGAAAAATGTTAGGTTTGGGGGTGTGATGAGTGGTATTTATATTACTTATTCCCACTCATTTGACCTAATATTTCGTATAGTTTCTCGGTTTGATGAACGTTTTGATGTGTTTTAGTTTATTTTGCAGATAAAATAATATTGGGACTTAATGAAATCATTTAGGATGAAATGTGGGTCAATTAAGGGCAATTATTGGATTTGATATATTAATTTTGGAGATTGGAAACTTAAAAGGGCGTTTTGACGAAGTGCAGTTTTGGAAATTCCAGTTTTGCGCATCTGTCTTATTTTGGGCATAACTGTTTACTCCAATATCGGATTGAGCTGATTCAAGTTCCAGATTAAAGAAGACTCAAAGATCTACAACTTTGAAAGAGAAAATATTTTCGAATTCTAATGATTTCATGACCGAAATTGATGAACTATCCAGAAGTGTGTGGTGTGTAATTATTAAAAGTCATTATCAATCATTTTCAAAGCAAAATATTAATTAATAAATAATTATAAAAATTATATCAAATCACCACCCAACAAGATAAGCAATTAGTGGAGCAATTATGGATTTGGTGGAGTAATTAGTGGAGAAATTAATAATGGATTTGGTGGAGAATTTGATGGATGATTTGATGGAGGCAAAATTTTGCCTATAAATACCAAGTCATTTCATTTGTAAAATTCATACTTTCTTCTTTGAAATTCTTAATGAATAATAAGAAGATTGTATCTAGTTTAGTTATTTATAGTTTTTAGTAATTAATTTTCACTTTCGCACTTTCTTTTCTTTACTTTTCAGTTTTTACTTTCCGCAATTTACTTTTACGCACAACATTTTCTTCTTTACTTTTGCAGTTTTTATTTTTCAAGCAATGAGGAGGTAATTCCCCTTTGCTGGGGTGAAAGGTAAAACTTTTATTATTAATATTTAGATTAATCTCCCTTAATTATAATATATAAACTAGTTAAAACCGGACTTAACGAGGATACCGCCATATTGGTCGGTTGGTAATTATTTAAATTGGTTTTAACCTGACTAATATGGATACCGCCTGATTGGTCGGTTGATAATTAATTATTAATTTGACTTAATCAGAATACCATATGTATGGATGGTGGTAATTATCACGCAAAGTTAATATATTATATTAAGGGAGATATCTAAAATAGTAGTAATAAAGTTGATCCTCTAACCCCAGCATTTTCTTTTATTGTACTTTTACTTTATTTACTTTTAGCAATTTACTTTTCAATAATTTCTTTTAATTTTTTTTTTTACTTTTTACTTTTTACTTTTTACTTTTACTTTTCACT
This sequence comes from Zanthoxylum bungeanum, assembly GCA_019454045.1. Lineage (NCBI taxonomy): Eukaryota > Viridiplantae > Streptophyta > Magnoliopsida > Sapindales > Rutaceae > Zanthoxylum > Zanthoxylum bungeanum. The sequence continues at coordinate 227,515 of SKCR01033181.1, forward strand.
TTTTTTTACTTTTCAGCAATTTACTTTTCAATATTTAATTTTCAGTTTTTACTTTATGTCTTTTATTTTATTTAAGTTTTTACTACCAGTAATATGTGTCGTAACTAAGCCAGTTAACTGGGGTTGTGATGAATTTTAATATCACCGGTTTATAAAGGGTTATTTTATAGTTTGGGTAATTTAAAGGTTTATTTATTAAGTCTTAAGCTTAATGCTTCTTGTTGTCTGATCACCAATAAGATTGATATGGTAAATCTAAAATGAACTAGACATAGGGATTTTAGGTTTCAGCCTTAGACTTAATAGCCCACGATCTTCCTTGAGGATAGATAACCCTTTAATAGATTTCCTTACAGGATAGGAATATACCTGTCGGGCGGGGGTAGCCATAATTGGAACTTAAACTTAATGAATCCAGATAATTTGGTTGACATAGATATATGGTTCAATTGGGTTAAACTGGGTATTTGCGTCTGACCATCGACAGAGGCTTTTGCATAATTTAGTGTTCCAGGTTAGTAAACCGATTTATACACAAACATAAAATAATCACTTCATCTTTTAAATGATATTAGAATGATTCACAACCCTAGATTTTTGTGTCTTTTGTTATTTTCCTTAGTATTTTCTTTTGTCTTTTTATTTATTTATTATTGTGCAAAACCACATTCAATCAATCAAACAATCATTCTCTTCTCTATTTAATTAGATATTTGTAAATAAATAGATTCAATAATTAATAACAACAATAGGAATTAAGTCCTCGTGGGATCGATATTTTTATACTACTTGAACGATACGTGCTCTTGCGTTATACGTGTGTGTTTTACGCCGGTCAAAGTGGCAAATTGGCTCAGGTCGAAGTAGTGTGGCACAGGGTTTGGGATTGGTCTAGGGTCTAAAGGCTTCAGGAGTCCTTGTCCTTTCAACTTCTCAAGCACCCTTGATATAGGTCTACCAAGATTAGAGAACCGCCTATTTCTGACGGTAGCGACCTCCGCCGTAGTGGGCTTGGTCTCAAAATGCCCCCCAAAAGTTCTTTTATTCTGGCCATAAAACTTTTTGTTTTCAACCTCCTCTTCTTCAATATCCATAACAGTCTCTCTCAACTGTCGGAAATCCACAATCATGGAGGTCATCCTCCTCAGCTTGCCATAAATTGAGGGCTTAGTACCCTTGATAATCATCTTGATTTGGTCCTTCTCAGAGGGCCGAGTCTGCATTTTCAGGAGCTGGCTTCTCCAGCGGTCTACATACTCCTTGAAGCTTTCTTCCGGCATCTGCTTAGTGTTCTCCAAATCACGGAGTGACAAGTCTATTTCCAAATCCGTAACATATTGTTTTAAGAAAGCATCAGCTAGCTCCCTCCAATCTCCCTTAACCTGCTTGTCTAGGTTATGGTACCATACTACGGGTGCCCCCTCGAGTGACATCCCGAACATCTTTTGTACTTGTCGCTGAGACAGGCCAACTGAACTCATAACAGACACATACTGGCGGAGATGCACCCTCGGGTCTCCATTCCCATTGAACTTAGCCAAATCCGGCATCTTAAACTGCGCTGGCAACTGCTCCTCAAACTTCATTGTCTCATAGTCTAGCAAATCTTCATTCTTACCCCTCATCTTGCGGTAACGGATTCAACCTGATCCCTGAGTTTCTGTATCTCGGCCTGAGACCCAATCACTCTGTCTGTTGCATACTCTGCATTATCATCATCAAAAGCGGGGATATCATCCCCCAACCCATTCGGAGGCTTCTCGCGCCTTACATTCTCAGAATCTTCCCCAGCACGGGGCACAGCCATATTTGTCATGGCAGCAGTCAAGGCTTGCAACTGTTCAGTAATCTTGGCGAAGCCACTTTCCAACTGATCTATCCGGGATACCTCAGTATCTGATTCACTCATGTCTGTTCTCGGTATTTTGGTGAGTCTTCCCTTTTTTCTAACCCAACGGGAATCTATGATGGCTTTTAGAACACAAGGGTTAACATGATGTATGTATGCATGATGTGCATAAGAAGTATATAACATATATTAAATCAAATAAAATTTTCAAACAAATCGGCCTATTATCATTTTAGAAGCCTTTGGGACAACTGTCATAAGGGTGAACCCGTCCCAGTTTAAATGGCACAACGAGTTCATGTTTTACGGCAAAGAGCCCAACTAAATCCAAATGATAATATTCCGAAAACAAGCACAAGGTGGCCCATCAATCACTTAGAAGCTTTTGGCCCAATAGTCATGAAATACGTTCTTGTCCCAGTTTAAATGGCCCAACAAGCCCATATCCCATGACAAATGGTCCAAATGGATCCAAACGGTGATGTTCCCAAACATAAGCATAGAAGGGAGATAATGCACACATAACATAATAATTTTTTTTTTACAAAGTGGCCCATCAATATTTCAGAAGCTTTTGGCCTAATAGTCATACGGTGCGAACTTGCCCCAGTTTAAATGGCCCAGCAAGCCCGCATTTCTGACAATAGTCCAACTGCATCCAAATGAGGATGGTCCACAAGCACATACTCAAGGAAATAATTGCTACTTTAGCCAACCCGGTCTATAGGTGGGTTAGTAGAGTATAGACAAAGGCTCTCACCGGCGAAGGATGGCCCACAACTAGGTCTCCCCACTCAAGGGTTCGAGCAACCAAGTGAGCGCACCCTTTTTTATACACTAAGGTACGTGCCAATGAGCTATGGTGTGTGACGGACTGTCAAATGGATTTCCCGTTGTAGATCCCCCAGAGGGAAGGTGGAGCGAGGCTCACTTAAATACCCAAGCCTCTTAGGCTCTTATCGCTTGTTGTCAGGAATAAACAACGAGTCTTCCAAATTAGTCCACCACAAAGGCTACGAGTAGATGGCCATATAGGTGCCCTCACAGCTTTTCCTTCTAGAAAGGTAGTGAGTGAAGGAAGACACCAAACCATTACCTAGCCTAAAAATGCCTTTGATTAAACCCTTACTTTATCCACTATAGACACGGTCAATTAAAACATAAATCCAATCATTACAAGACAATATTCGGGGCCAATTCTCTGTCCCCAGTGGAGTCGCCAGACTGTGGGAACACAGGACCTGGGCGACGCTGTTCATAGGCTCGCGGCCTAGTTGGGAAGGATTACATAACATGGAGTCGCCACCCGGTGTGAACCGGGACAAAGATTTAAGGCCGCACTCACCCCTCGCAAGGGAAGACCTCAAACCGTTGGGTTCGGAATGGTCCCTTACTTATGTCACTTGTAATGAAAGGATTCATGTAATAATTTAACTAAGCTTAAGTAACACTTATTTCCAATAGTATCATGCTTCTAAATTCTCATGTGTAAAATAAAACTCATGTACGCATTTCACATATATCTTACATTTAAATTTGCATGCTAAACATATATCAAGATAGCAACTAACATACAACTTTACTTGCATATCACATTCAGGAAAAAAACAAGCACACATATTAACCATACAAGCACACATATGGGCACTTTTCAAGTGGTACGTGGAATTGTGGCCCAAGTACAGACCGCACTACCGTCCATTCGGAATCGGCTACGGAATTTACGTCTGGGTTTCCATCCGATATACCGCAAGAAATAATACTCAAATGTTATCATGACACAAGCATATGAATTGTAATACATCAACATATTTGCATTTATACATGTGGAGATAGCTACTAGGAAACTATGCATGAAATCTAATGAAAAAACTCAGTTCAGTGTATTCGCGTTCGTGTAGCGTTCGTAAACGCGTTCGAACGGAAATGAAACAGAATGCTCACGTTCGAGTAGCGTTCGTAAACGCGTTCGAACGGGAATGAAACAGAATGCTCACGTTCGAGTAGCGTTCGTAACGCGTTCGAACGGAAATGAAACAAATGCTCACGTTCGAGTAGCGTTCGTAAACGCGTTCGAACGGAAATGAACAGAATGCTCACGTTCGAGTAGCGTTCGTAAACGCGTTCGAACGGAAATGAGACCTGATGCATGATAAGGCAAAATTTATATGCGCGTTCGAGTTGCGTTCGTGAACGCGTTCGAACGGACACGGACCTGATGCATGAAATATGATGCAATAAACAGAAAATAAAGGGGCGCGGCGAAGCACTGTCGTAAAGGTGACCTTTTGGGGCTCTTGATCTCTCAAAGAGAGGACCTTTAGACCAACATGCTAAGCCCATGCGCATCACGTCACACGTACAAGACTAGAACCAATCATGTCAACCAAGTATGCCCGATTGAACACATCTCACATCCAATCTGAACACACGTCATCCGGCGCGGCAAAGCATCGTGGAAAAGGGGGCTTTTAGCCCCTCCCCATAGGGGATCTCACATCACACTTACTAAGCCCATGCGCTCGATTGACTTATACATACGAAAATAAAGATAATAATATCAAACAAAGTATGCTCGATTGAACGTATCTTGCGTCCAACCGAACATACATCAACCGGCGCGGCGAAGTAGTGTCACGTAGGTGGCCTTTTCGGCTCTTTGTCTCACAAATGGAGGACCTTTGGACTAACTCACTAAGCCCATGCGCTTGGTTGAATCATACAAAAATAAACATATATTGAATTCAAGAGAAAACTAAATGAACAAAAAGCAACACAACGAAAGAGAGATGATGCCGTTTACTCAAGCGGTACGTGGAGTTGTGGCCCGAGTACAGATCATATTACCGTCCATTCGGAATCGGCTATGAAATTTATGTCCGGGTTTCCATCCGATATACCGCGAGAGTTGACACATCTCTCATTCATCTAATGCCCACAACATATTACATCTCATAATTCAGGCATATTTATATACTCAAAAATCACAACACACATTTCAACATTACAATCATACAAGAAATACTTAATAAATAATGCGGAAAAGGAAAACAAGTGTGAAAGATACCCTCAGGTCTAACCTTTTAAGCCGTCTCTCGGACTCACGTTCCACGAAGATCGAAAGGGGGGGTAAGGCTCCGCAACTTTTCTGGTCCGCTGGTTCAACGTCCTAGCTCACTGCTTCGCTGCTTTGCTTATTGTTCGAACTCCGTTCTGCTCCTATTCGGCTCCTGTTTTGCTGCTCACCGCACGGGCTACCTGTTTCAATGTTTTCAAAGAACTATTCCAAGTTGTGTGGGTTCTTAGTGCAATTAAAAGTGATTATTTTTAAGATTATCTATGTAGTTTTCTAAGTTACTGTTTTTTTAAGGATTTGGGCTGCTGTGTTTGTGTGGTTTTCGGTGATGTATGGAGGTTTAGAGGGGCTGGTTTTCGGTGGTGATTAGGGGTTATTTTGGTGCTTGTAGTTTCGGTGATGTGAGGGTGGTTACTTGGTAGATTCGGCTATGGAGGAGATGGTTGAGGTTCTTTTGTTCTCTTTGTGTGTGTATAAAGTGTTTTCTCTTTTTGTCTGTTTTGGGTGTGTAGAGAGAGTCTAGAGAGATTTCGAGAGAGCTTGGGTGTGAATTGTGTTGTCTGAAGGAGACCAATGGCCTTGGTTAGGGGTTTTTTATATAGAGAATGGTTAGGGTTGACAAGGGAAGGGATCTGTGCATTAAATTAGGATGTGATTTAGTTTTAAACAAGGAAATCAAAGGATTGAGGGGGGGACAAATAAAATATTACTTTAGGAGTTGTAATATTTAATTTGTGTTGGTTTAGGAATACAAATATTTTATATTGGTAAATATCTTATTAGATTAGGAAGTCAAATATATGATTGGCTTTAATTGGTTAAGATTGATTTTAATTTGGTATGATTATCTTTTGATTTAGTATGTGATTTGTTTAATTTAGGCATGATTTTAGTTTAAGTTGGTAATTGTTTATTTTAATTGGTAAATGATTTAAATGTTTTATTTAATGTTTAATATTTAATTTAATATTTAATTATTTAATTTGGGATGTGTTTTATGGGCTTTGGGGAGCTAAATGGGCTGGGTGTGAGGCTAGCAGCAAAACCAGAATTACTGACACCGTTCGAACGCTTACTCGAACGCTACACGAACGCCCGCAATCTGTTTCCCGTTCGAACGAAGTAACGAACGCAGCACCAACTAAGACAGTGAGCTTGTTTATTCTGAATTCCCCCTTCCGATATCCGTTTCCCGCGGCATCCGTGACTCAAAAGGTAGTGCCTCCAAATGAGACTCATCATCGGGTCTTATGTGTAAAAATGCAGTGCCTACAATTACAATGCTGGTTTATGTCGATGACATGATAACAATGTCAAAAGAACCAAACAACCACATGGACGACCTAAAAAGGACCTTCGAGCTTCTAAGAAAACACAACCTGAAGCTCAATCCGAAAAATGTACCTTCGGGGTAGCTTCAGGGAAGTTTTTAGGCTACATGGTAAGTGCCCGAGGAATTGAAGCAAACCCACACAAGATCCAGGCAATACTGGCCCTAAAGTCTCCCAAAACGGTAAAAGAAGTACAGAGTCTGACCGGTAGAGTGGCCGCGCTCAACCGGTTCATATCACGAGCAACTGACAAATGCCACCCTTTCTTCAAAGTATTCCAAAAAGCAAAAAAGGATGTCGACTGGACGACAGAGTGCGAAGAAGCCTTCCAGCAGTTGAAACAGTATCTGGTGCAGCCCCCACTCCTGGCTAAACCACTCCTAGGTGAAACATTATACCTATATCTGGCTATTTCGGACCGAGCAGTGAGTTCAGTACTGATACGGGAAACCGACAAGATCCAGAAGCATGTCTACTATATCAGCAAAGCCCTCTTAGACGCTGAAACCTGGTATCCAGTACACGAACTAGTCGCCGTTTCACTGGTTACGGCAGCTCGAAAATTACGGCCTTACTTCCAGGCCCATCCTATCAGGGTATACACCGGCCACCCCCTAAAACAAATTCTGCAGCGGCCAGAGGTTTCCGGCAGATTAGTAAAGTGGTCGGTAGAACTAAGTGAACATGACATCGCCTATCTCCCAAGAGCAGCAGTAAAGGGACAAGCCTTGGCAGATTTTGTCGCCGAATATACCGACCCCCAGACCCTGGCTATAGACGAGGACAAATGGGAAATGTCCGTAGACGGTTCGGCCAGCACACAAGGCAATGGGGCGGGAGTCATCCTAAAAGCGACAAAGGAGAAGAAATCCTACTCGCCCTGAAATTCGCTTTCATAGCAACCAACAATGAAGTAGAGTATGAAGCAATACTGGGTGGTTTGAGACTATGCACGGTGCTAGGGATCCAAAATGTGGTAGTAAAGAGTGACTCGCAATTAGCCGTTCAGCAATTAAACGGAGCATTTCAAGCAAAAGAGCCTAGCATGATGGCCTATCTGACCGAAGTACGAAAGTTAACAGGGAAGATGAGGGATGTACGCTTCGAACAAATCCCCCGAGAGGACAATTGTGAGGCAGATTCCCTGGCACGGCTCGCCTCTTCAACAAAAACCGAGCACCCCAGGATAATCCATTTGATTTACATCCAGGAAAGGAGCGTGGGAGAATCCAAAATAGAAGTTCTAGATAAAGAAAGTCAAGCATCATGGATGTAGCCCATCAGAAAATACTTGGAAACGGGAGAAACACCAGAGGAAAAAACAGAGGCCAGAAAGTTAAGGTACAAAAGTACCAAGTTCTCCCTAATTAACCTAATTAACGGGGTACTTTACCGACAGGGTTACTCAGTCCCCCTCTTAAGATGTCTTGCCGAAGATGAGGCAAATTATGTGCTCAGAGAGATACATACGGGCATCTGCGGAAGCCACGCCGGAGGTCGCTCAATTGCTTTCAAAGCCTTAAGACAAGGTTTTTACTGGCCGACCATGCACCAGGACGGCATAGAAATGGCCCGCAGGTGCGAAGGATGTCAGAAAAACGCAAACCTCCACCACCAACCAGCAGAACAGTTGACCACGCTACTCAGTCCCTGGCCGTTCGCCCAGTGGGGACTAGACATCATTGGGCCAATGCCACAAGGGAAAGGGCAGGCGAAGTATGCCATCGTGGCCATAGACTATTTCACCAAAATGGTGGAAGCAGAACCATTATCCACCATAACAGAGAAAAGAGCCACTGAATTCCTGAGGAAAAATATCGTCTGCCGGTTCGGGATCCCCCGAGCTGTCATTACTGACAACGGGAAGCAGTTTGACAGCAAAGGTTTCAGAAAACTTTGCGAGGACCTCCAGATCGCCCTAAAGTTAGCCACACCAGCCCATCCCAAGTCAAACGGACAAGTCGAGGCAACCAACAAAACCATCAAGGCTAACCTGAAAGCTCGGCTCGGATCCAGCAAAGGCCTATGGGTCGAGGAACTACCAGAAGTACTATGGGCACACCGGACAACCTATAAGGATTCCACGGGAGAAACCCCGTTCTCTTTAGCATACGGATATGAAGCTATCATCCCGGCAGAAATTGGAGTAACCTACCATAGGGTTCAGCACTACGAGAGTAAACAGAATGAAGGACTTATCAGAAACCACCTCGACCTGATCGAAGAAAAGAGAGAGAGGTCGGCCATGAAAACGGCAATCTACCAACAGAGGATGACCCGTTTTTACAATAAAAGGATTCGGACACGCACTTTCATCCCAGGCGACCTAGTACTAAGAAAGGTCACCCTAAATACTCGAAAGCCAGAGGAGGGCTCCCTGGGCGCCAAATGGGAAGGGCCCTACAAAGTGATAAAAGTGGTGAAACCGGGAGTGTACATCTTAGAGCGACTGGACGGCACAAGATTAAAAAAGCCATGGAACGCTGAGATGTTAAGGAAATACTTCCAGTAAACTTTCCCTCCCTCCTATCTACAGCAAAAAGGACAGGGATCCAAATACATAAAGCCTCTCTCAATGACCCCCAGAGAGTTGTAAGAAGGGCAGTATGTCCCCGAGCATGAATAAAAAAGCTTTCTTTTTTCCAAACATTCTCAAATAAAAACTTTACAAAACCATATTCAAAAAATTCGGGGACATGCTTACAACAACGACCCAAAGCTGAAGAACACAAAACTCGCAACCACCCGACCACAGATACCACCACAAAAAATGCACAGAGTCACACCAGAACCATCTGACTCCATACAAAGAAAAAAGAAACACAGAGAACATAGATCCTTGAGAAGTACAACATAAGGAGGAACATGCCCTTAATGTTTCAATCAACTCGGGGC